>JAJGXB010000071.1:0-29514 GCA_020882725.1 Aphelinus certus
TGGCCCCATGCTGGATCAGACGCAACGACAGTTCATCTGTTAATTTGCGAACAAATTTTGAATCATCACTGTCTGAAAGGAGATCGGAGTTCAGATCCCCCATTACAATTTTGTGGCTGAAATCAAAGCAGTGTGCTTTCAAGTCATTAATCAGCGATGGATTTTTAGTAAAGGCAATGTGAGGAGGCCTGTAGATAACCGCAGCAAGGATTGGCTGGGAATTGCCGCGCTGCAGAGAGCAAAAGAGGTACTCAGGTATACCGGGTTTACCTGGTCCAGTGGTGTTCGAAGATGCTAGTAATTCAACCGTGTAAAAGTCCCGGACGTACAGTGCAACCCCACCGCCAATCGTATTGCGGTCATTCCTAATCAATCTGTAATTTGGGATCTGAACAACCTCATCCGGAACGTCGGGACCCAGCCTGGACTCCGCAATACCATAGAGGTGGTAGGACGGATTCTCACTCAGAAACTGGCGAACTTGATCAATGTGAGCTCTAAGAGAGTTAACATTGTGAAAGCCCGCTCTCAATTTCCCCGTAGCGACGACAGGATCCCGCTCCTCATTTGAGAGTCAATTTTCAGTCGGACGAGAGCCTCTGTCCACGGTTGTTACGGCAACAACCTTAAGGTCTGCCTCATTCTCAACTGGGAATACTTTGTCTCCCACCGCTCGTCTTGCCAGAAACCTGCCGTTCCTGTACCATACAAACTTAATACCTAGGGGCTTAGCGATTCTACGGAGACTAGATAATCTTTGGTATGTGACTGATGATAAAAATTCATTAATGAAGACAGCAGAATGGATAATGTGCTTGGACTTGCTCGCATCAAGAAGTGACAAGTCCAAGTCGCTGGTGTTTAAGCCTGTTCTTTTATGTTTTTCAAGTAAAATTTTCCTTTTGAGGTCAGGGCTCTTCAATTGCACAATAATGGCCGGCATTCTGTGTTTATTACTATTCTTAAAGCTATTATGACTAGAACTATTTGTTTCTTTGGTTTGGTTTGATTGACTAGCATCGGTGTTATCACAGTTTGCATTATTACTATTAGGTTTGATTTGGTGGGCTCTCACGATATCGCCCTCGCACAGGTCAGGACAGACGGCACTAAGAATGACAAATGCCGCCTTCTCGGCTGAAACATTGTGTTTCGCACAGTCTATGATTCCGCTAACGAACAACTTGTCACCCTCAGCGTCGTCCACCCGTCCATCGGTCCGCGGAGATAACGAGCCTGTGTTGCGCGCAGGAGCAGTAGCGAGAGAGAGAGAGAGAGAGAGAGAGAGAGAGAGAGAGAGAGAGAGCACATAGAGAGGGGCGAATCTCCCGCTTCGCGTAGCACCCTCACCCTCCCTTTTAATGATGACTAGTATATTAGTACTCTGACACTTTATCTGTGATAAATCGCTGTTTACATATATATATATTTATGATGTTGACAAGTATGATACGTGAAATAATTCTATAAGAATGACTAATATTTTAGAGAAACGACTGATATAATGTAAAATGCCAATTTTTGTATTCGTATACAATAAAACATATCTATCTATCTATCTATCTCACGCCGACCCTCGTGCTAATTAGCACGTGCCACGCCGACCAGCTCATCCGCGCCGCGACGTGAGCCATCGAACTTGTGCGTGTGTGTATGTGTGAGTGTCCGCACACCAACCCGACGACACTCCAAGCGCTACACTTGCCCAGAGAAAACGCTGTTTTCTCCGGGCGCGAGAGGCAACATAATACCCGCCCCACGAAAGGTGTAGGCGCGACCGCGACACCCGAGCCGTCCACGAGCGCGTGCGCCAGGGACAGAGGCAGCGACACCGAGAGCAGCGAGCGAGCCCGCCAAACATCCTGCAGGCGAGAGCGATGAATCGAGCGGCAAACTGTAAGTTGCGCTTTTGTACTCCCGCGAGCGAGCGAATACTCGGCCTCGTGGCCGAGCGGCCCTCTGCCCGTGCACGCGTTTAAAGTCGTCGGTGGGCACCGGCCCACCAACGCAATTGTATTCTCTATTTCTTACCTCAGTAAAGAGGTTTGTCTCTTTGTTAACTAAATCTAGAGTTACGCGTTTCATTTGTTTGACCTCCCCTATGACCGAATCCCCCTCTCTCCGCAGCCGAGAAACCTTTCATTTCTCGGCTTACTGAGTAGCTGCGTTCGCGTACCATCGCTTAGCGTTAGCGCGTGATACAGTGAGGGCTCATTGCCTGTGGTGATTACAACTGAGCCTCAACAATCGGCGTGAGCCGTACCGCGGGACCGCGAGCGCCGGAACGAGCCCCTACAACCCTTTTCCTCCCGCTCATCCAGTCCCGAAGAAGCGCCCACTACGCGAGCAGCGTCGGTCCGTACCTGTGTACGGACGGCGGGGGGTCACTCTCGAGATCCCTGGCGCGGCGCCTGCTCGCGGGAGCTGGTCGACTGACCTGGCCGCTGGGCGAGGAGCGGGGCTTTCTTAAATAGCTTGGGGTGCGCCTTCTGCACAACGATAAGAGCAGTATTCACCCCTTTGCAATATATATATATATATATATATATATACCTCTATAGTACTTCTATATTAAAACATTAAGATCCACATCAATATTCGTTTGATTTTTTTCTGTCAGAATTAACAGTTGCATTAGAGATTCTTTAAAAAAATTTTGAATATACAACATAATTCAGAATCGCAAAATAACCCATGTTATTCTAATATTCTAAAATACACTTTGATGAATTATAAAATTATTTCTGAGAACTCACCTGAGATCTCGCCTGAAATTTCCCCTAAGAATTTTCAGAAGGGTTTATACCTGCCTGGAAATGACTTTTTGAGGTGGAAATTTTATAGCTACTGGAATCAAATGAGTGTATAAATTTTGATCGATTAAGGGGGAATATACTGTTAGAATGACAAAAAAATTCGATTTTTTTTTTTTTCATAAAAAGTAAATTAACCGTAGAATACGCTCTCGAAACCCTTTTTTCGAAATTCGAACTTCAAGTGTTTTTTCCAAGGGATTGCTGATTGAAGTGTAAGTACGATTTAACGATAATTTAAAACTTTCAACGCGTTTTTCTCAAAACTGCATTTTCGGAGTTTATGCCGGTGATAATTCGAAAACTAATCATCTGATTGAGCTGGCACTTATAGGATTTCTTTATTATAGTATTCCCTTTCAGATGAATTAAAAATTATTGTAATATTTTATTATTAAATATGGAAAAATGTGATAAAATGGCGGGAAAAAAATTGAGTTTTTTTCAAGCGAATTTTTTTTCAATTTTCTTGGTGATTCATCTACTAACTGTGAATGTAATTAATGTAAATTTTTCTTCATTTTTTGATTTCCGATTTAAATTGCGACCACGAGAGCCGGCACAAGCAAAATAGAGGTACTTTTTCAACGCTATCTAACGGCCGCCATTTTGTTAAAAAAAATTTAAAAAAAATATTTATGTATACTACATGGATACACTTATAATTGTAAGTTTTGATTGATTTGATTAAAAACTACTCTTGAAAAACAATTTTCAAAAATAAGTTTTTTTTCTCGTTCGAACAGTATATCACTCCTTAAAATCGATATTACTCACTTAGAAACCCCATACTAAAATATTATCATGATTTTCCGTCATGGTCGAACCTTGATTGAGAGTAAATATTGAAAAATCGAAAGATTCACCCGTCACTATTTTACTAGTTTTTTCTGGCAGTGGGCTGGCGGACATAAACACAACAACACTGTAAAAATCTGTTGCAGTTAACCTCGACTCATTCGAGATGGATATTTATTCTGATTTCATTCGAAAGACCGACTTTCAAACTACTACATATTTCAAAATGAGCAAGAGTACTAGTTAGGAAGGGTTATGAAATTTCCACCCTAAATGTTAAGGTTACATGGTGTTACATGCTGTGAAGGCAGGCTTACGCATGTTATACGTTGAGTTACGAACCATAAGCATAGCTCTGCTGCCAAAAAGTGAAGAAAAAAAAAATATATATATATATATATATATACTTTTGCATGTGACATCTAGCGCCTCTAGCTTGCTGTTGGTCAAGCGGTTTCAGATGGGTCGCCTAGCAGATGTTGTCAGATGGCCGAGCAGAAACTGCTTGACATCACTCAATTTTTTTTGGCTCGACCGCGTCCAGCAGATATAATATGACTTTTTTCATAGTGTATGACAGACCTAGACTACAAAAGATTTACATTATATGACCATAGAAATTACACGGAAGAAAAAATGTAGCTGGGCCAGCGCCATCTCCCTGCGCTGCGCCAGCGCTGGTACTAACGCGCCAAGCCAGCGCTCGCTGGCTCTAGTCGGCACTGCGGTGGATGTTGACATCGAGTTAACGCGTGATTGCCGTATTTTATTGAAAACAAACGTGCAGTTTTCGTGCCATCGTCCACTCAGCTGTGCTTCACGTATCATTGAAGGAACATCGAAGTGAGTAATTTAACGTATTCATTGGTGCATTTGCATTGAAATTTCTCCCCCAAACATGTGCCTAACCTAGTTTGTACTTTGTAAATACTCTACTAGTGTCAGAATGGATGAGGATTTGGATAAAAAAATGTTGAAATTTGCAGAAAAAATTTGAATGTTTACGCACCATCATGCATAATTTTAACATGGAGAACATTCATGCAAATTTCCCAAACTCTGCAAAATTACCGCAGATTGCATGCTTTTACCCAAATCCTCATCCATTCTGACACTAGTAGAGTATTTACAAAGTACAAACTAGGTTAGGCACATGTTTGGGGGAGAAATTTCAATGCAAATGCACCAATGAATACGTTAAATTACTCACTTCTATGTTCCTTCAATGATACGTGAAGCACAGCTGAGTGGACGATGGCACGAAAACTGCACGTTTGTTTTCAAACAAAATACGGCACTCACGCGTTAACTCGATGTCAACATCCACCGCAGTGCCGACTAGAGCCAGCGAGGTGAGCCAGCGCTCGCTTAGGCTAATCCAGCTTAAGCGAGCGCTGGCTCGGCGCGTTAGTACCAGCGCTGGCGCAGCGCAGGGAGATGGCGCTGGCCCAGCCACATTTTTCTTTCCGTGTAAATATCATGAATCTTCAAAACCTGATTCCTGGTTCAAGTTCGGTGACAATTTGTAATTGAATATTTATCACGTTCTTGTGCCACTCGCACCATCAACTTTCATTGGTATTGTATTATTTGCAAAAATATATTATTTTTTGGAGTTACTAGTTTATACCAGAATACAATGAGCAGAAGGGGAAAGAAAGTATTTTGTGAAAAAGTTTAACTCTACCTCAATTCTAAAAACTGTTGCAACTCCTCAATACAATTTCATAGTTTTCAAGATAATTTTGACATACACAAATTATTAGCTTAGAACAGTTACAAGTATGGTGAGTTCAAATTACGATAATCTTCTTTCATTGAAAATATTTACAATATCATTACAGAAGAAATTTCATTAAGCTACGTATCAACATTAATAGCAGTGATTCTGAGACGTCAGTTCCTCGCCTTCATGTCCTTCAGTTTACCCAGATATTTGGAATCACTCAATGAATTTCTGTATTCATCATAACCTATGGATTTCAATCAATCAGAGTCAGAGTTATTAATATAGATAATCGTCATATCAGTAGTTTTCATTGTAAATCTACAAAGCTTTACATACAGATGATACATTAAGCCAATTGGGTAATGAACAATGTTAAACTATTGAAAAGTTTTCATGCTAATCGACGATCCCGATCGAATAACTCGCGCTACGGTCGAACTCAGATGTAGCAGTCGGGGGTACGAATATCTCGAACGGAAAATTGAAAGTTCAAAAATTGATGCATACTTTTATATTCGTCTAATAAAGATGCACATGTTTACATTGAGAGTTTCTATGTGCGATTTTTCTTATCGAGACGAATACAATTTTCTTACATTTTCATGTTGTTGAAGAATAATTTTTTTTCTTTTCAACTCGTCAGTACACAGCCGGAAGAGCACAAACAAACAAACTAAACAGTTGTGCGTCAAGTACGCACTGTACAGCATAGAATCGGAAATGAGAATCGCTGGGAGCGTCGGAGTCTTAAAGCGTACGGTGGTCGCTTACAGCGCAATTTTTCGTTTATCCTGTATATCTCACTCATTTATTGAAGGATTCACCCGAAACTTTGTAGAAAACTTACTTAATTACTAAGTATCTTTGTCACTAGAATTTTTCGTGGCTCAACTTATCTCTGCATAGTTTGGAAATAGTGAAGCTAAATTTTTTTCCATCAACAGATCAATATCATTTAAAGAATAAAGTTTTGGATTATCTGACTGGATCCCTTAGCATAACGGAAGCTATCTCATACTGCTGGGAAAATTTGAACTCATTCCGTTCTTTTCCGACTGAAAACTAACGAGTTGAAGTCAAAAGAATAATTATTTTTGAGCAAGACGAAAAGAACAATCCAAAGATAAATCTTTAAATGTAAAAGATGTGTGCCTGAATGAGACCTATACGATAGTCTACATAAATTTTTGATTCTCGAACTTCCAATTTTCCGTTATAAAATATTTCTAGTCATGAACGCCACATGCGGGTCCGAGTTTAACGCGAGTTATTCGTTAGTGACTTTCGATGATAGAATAATGGAATATATACCATTATTTTCGCCATTTATTCCGTATGCGTTTTATTATACCAATAGCTTTACTCCATTAAGTCCGGGATGGCGTCGATTTCGACTAAGTTTTTCACCTTATTTTTTTTTATGTTATTCGGACGGGGAAAAATTTTTCATACATCATTTCCGACGTGAAATTTTATGATCTTTCGAAATATGCTATTGATTTTTATTCAACATCAATACAAAAAAGTTATAAACAATTTTTTGCGAAAAAAACGCGATTTTCAAGATGTAAAATTTTTAATTATCGAAAATTTCCATATGGAAGCGTGAAGCTGCACACCTTTTCATGGACTGAAACGGGGCTTAAATTGTTGCACTAAAAGATAGATGAGGTGCGGAATGATTGATTCAACATTAAAGTTCTCAAAATGGCGTCCAAACCAAAATTTTTTTTCAACTTTTTTTCAAACCTCAGTAGTTGGGCTATATTTCAAGATACAGATAAACCACATGCACATTTTATAGTTTGAGACATCGGTGAATTCGAATTTGTTATTATTTTTGCAAAATAATGTTGTTTAAACAATTTGCTTAAAAAAATTATTGCAAAATGAAGTTTTTTTTGGCAAAATTATTACCAGAATCCGATTCCTCAGACAAAAATACTGCTGGTACGCTAATTTCAGAAATATGCGTGAAAAGTGGAAAATTCATAGAATTATGAATTTTGAATCATTTATCAATCCGGCCCACTAGCCGTCAAACTTTCTAAATTTTTTACGCAAAAACAATGCGACGAATCAAAAAATTGCTAGGGACAGTTTTCTTTTATTTTTTCATGTAGAATAGAATAGAATTTTTTGTTTTGCAAAATATTGATTTCATCGATATGGCGTCCGCCATATTTTTGAGGTTATTGCTAAACGCAGGGGTGATGGATTATTACTAAAATTAGCGTACCAGATATATTTTTGTCTAAGGAATCAGATTCTGATATTAATTTTGCCAAAAAACTTCATTTTGCAATAATTTGTTTAAACAAATTGTTTAAACAGAATTATTTTGCAAAAATAATAACAAATTCGAATTCAGCGATGTCTCAAACTAT
This sequence comes from Aphelinus certus, assembly GCA_020882725.1. Classification (NCBI taxonomy): domain Eukaryota; kingdom Metazoa; phylum Arthropoda; class Insecta; order Hymenoptera; family Aphelinidae; genus Aphelinus; species Aphelinus certus. The sequence continues at coordinate 7,728 of JAJGXB010000071.1, forward strand.
GGAATGTGCATGTGGTTTATCTGTATCATGAAATATAGCCCAACTACTGAGGTTTGAAAAAAGTTGAAAAAAACTTTTGGTTCGGACGCCATTTTGAGAACCTTAATGTTGAATCAATCATTCCGCACCTCACCTATCTTTTAGTGCAATAATTTAGGCCACGTTTCTGTCCATGAAAAGATGTGCATCTTCACGCTTTCATATGGAAATTTTCAATAATTAAAAATTTTACATCTTGAAAATCGCGCAAAAAATTGTTTATAACTTTTTTCGTATTGATATTAGATAAAAATCAAAAGCATATTTCGAAAGATCATAAAATTTTACGTCGGAGATGATGTATGAGAAATTTTTCCCCGTCCGAATAACATGAAAAAAATGAGGTGGAAAACTTAGTCGAAATCGACGCCATCCCGGACTTAATGGGTTAATACATCATTCATGGTCTCAAACTCGTTTATAAGATAAAGAAATGAATCTAATTCTTCCAACCTAATATTGGACATGACTCAACCTGATTTTATGACCTTTAAGTATAGATAAGTTGATTTGAAAACGAAATTGAGGAATAATTTTCGGTAAAAAGAAACAATATTTTAAAATGGATCAAGCGAAAAAAAATACCATTGGGAACTCAAGCTGAGCAGAGCAACTTTGCAGAGTGAGAGCAAGAGAATTCTAGTAAAAGTCATGCTACAGTGCTTGTTTTCGAGGTAAGTCTTTTCAAACTAAACTTTCTTATACTCATGTATCTCATTCAAATATCTATTGATTGAAGAACGACAGTTTCTTCAAAGAGCAGTGAAGCAAATTAAGTTTATCTAGCTAATGTTTAATTTTTGGCAACTGTATGGCATGATATTTTTTCACCAAACAAAATTTATTTTACTCCTTAGGTAAAGAGCTTCAGAATGATTTATTTGTAGTAATTGGCAAACACTTACAGCCCTAGGAACATTAAATAATACCTCAAAATCAAATTACTACCTCTTAACAACAAGAACAAATAACAGTTGTAATGAGTTGAGAGTACTCGCTTGTGGTTGCAGCCATGAATCATTTCAATGATTCTTTGTCATTCAATTCTTTCTTGAATCTTTGGCTTGGCGATACATATTCTGAATGATGAAAATACATTATATGGATTGAGAAATGTTAATAATTGGAGTATCAAACATTTACTCCTACTATGCATTAATGGTCAATATTAAGTTTCTAATTTTCAAAACTTTACAAAAATCTATTATCCAATTATGTGTGTCTTGAGTTGTATTCACACAATATAAAAGATTATCCCAAAAAAATGGGATAAGATAAGATGCACATTTACACAAAAGTTCCATCATTAGGTGGGCAATTTTATGACAAACTCAAATATAGGCGATCTTTGAGGGCAAATACATAGAATATGGAGTAGAATAAATTAAAACAAAGAAGTGAATTTATATGGGGTATTCATTTATTGTACTCCGGATTGGCATTCAAAGATTGCAATTTGACAAGAATTTCATCTAATATTAAATGATACATTCATCTTTCAGAATCATGCAGAAATATCTATCAAGCTAGATTGTTTGGTTAAGGAATACATTGCTACATTTAATAATTCTACGCCATATGAATTTATTACACACTAATGAATAACATTGACTTTATTATCCAATGTTTATTGGGATATAAGATTATGGAGAACGGGATGATGGTATAAAACATGCATGCAATGCAACTATAATTGTTCGCTAGGAAGTAAGTAATTGATCTAGCCAGATCAGAATGTATATATGTTTATATATTTTTATCGGAGATAGGCCCACGTGCCGTGAGTGAATACAATATTCTATCAATAACATTTTGCCAGATTATCAAGTGTGATATGGAATAATTGAATGATATGCATAAGTAAACCCGATGCGCTTTGCAGCGCATGAATAGATTTGTAACGAAGCAAGCGCGCTTCGCAGTCATAAGTATTCGCGCGTGCGAACGGAGGAAAGACGCTAAGCCCTACGAGCGCATCTTAACGTGACGTCACAACGCTTATAGAAGGAGCGGCTGCGGCGGACACGACGGAGTTGATCCGTGATAATCACGGATGCCGCACAGGTAGCCGGACATGGAGCACGCGAGCGGCGCAGCTCCCCCCGCGACCGCGTAGCATAAATACATCGATTTCCAAAGAACAAAATTTTGTATAATGATCCAACCACGCGGGATCAAGTGTCAAATATAGAAATTATGCAACATAATAAAAGTTTAGTGCTAGTGCACATGAAGAAAGTTTATTTGCACCCTCCCCTCACACCACACTCCACCCGAGCCGATGCGCATATACGGCCCAGCGCGCCACGGACTACTCGGCTGCCACGCTGCCAAGCTCCAGCCCAGGACAACTAGGCGCCGGACGGATTAGGAAGATGTAAGTGATCGAGCGGTCTTACACAAGAATTACGGATCGCGACACCTTCGTATAACAAACATTCCCATGTCAATACAGGGGTATTTCGCCCAACCGACTCTCTAAATAACGGTCAGGCCTTTACATTTACATATTATTTGAATTTCAATAGTATATGACAAATAGCTCTTACAGCTATCCAAAACTCATCATCAACATATCACTCATTGTATATATCTCTCTCAGTTAATATATATATATATATATATATATATATATATATATATATATATATATATATAGGTTAGTCAACATTAAAATTGATCTAGTTCCTCATATTGGGCTATTTCATGTCATTTTAGGTTGACGAACTTTATTTCGAAAATTCTTTTCAGCCAATTTTTTGATCTTGATCCCCATAGCGCAATAGTATTTTTTCAAATTTTTAAGTCTACTTTAGAGACTGTTCTTTCATAGCTTGATTTTGGAGGTTTCAAATTTCAAAAAACTTTGTGGCCTGATTTATTCTGTAAATAGTCACAAAATCAAAAAATGTATGGAAATAAAAATTGTTCTAAATTGTCTATATTTTATAAAAAACTACTTTCTACCCTCGAAATAGAATTCTATCAACTGCTCAGTGAAGTATCCAACATACGTATCAATTTCAACTTGTACGCTATGATATCTGTTGACCAGACAATATTTATTTGATTCCACTGATGAAGAGCTTTAACCCATTAAGTCCCGAATTGCAGAAAATTTATTTGTACTTTCGAGCTCGAATAATTTGATGAATAAGACGGAAGGTTTATTGCAAAATAGTCATTCCTACTATTTTCGGGTATGCTCTACACGATACAATGGTTGAAAAGACTGAAAAAATCAATTATCAATAAACAATTAACAAATTAAAATAAAAAATGCGATTTTTTGGAGCACTCTGACATTAAATTATCAAAATTCTTGGCCCTAGATGGCGGTTTCAAGATGGCGGCTCATGATTTTGTACATTTTTAGTCGGAGAATCGTGAAAATTTAGACTAATGGGTTTTCGGGGGCGCTGATGATAAATCTGACATGAGATTTCCGAAATTCTGTATTCAAGATGGCGGTTTCAAGATAGCGGTGGACAATTTTCAACATTTTCAATATTATGCTGGAAAAAAATCATAGATGGAAACACTCAGCAATCTATTTCAGCAATAAAGATTCAGAAACCCTTTTATTCACATTTTCCCGAATCTCCAACTAAAAATATACAAAATCATGAGCCGCCATCTTGAAACCGCCATCTTGGATACATAATCTTGAAAATCAGATGTCAAATTTATCATCAGCGCCCTCAAAAACCCATTATTCCAAATTCTCACGATTCTCCGACTAAAAATGTACAAAATCATGAGCCGCCATCTTGGAACCGTCATCTTGGAAACAAGATTTTGAGAATCTAATGTTAGATTTATTATCAGTGCCCACGAGAACCCATTAGTCCAAATTTTCACGATTATCCGACTAAGAATGTAGAAAATCATGAGCCGTCATCTTGGAACCGCCATCTTGGATACAGAATTTTGAGAATCTGGTGTCAGATTTATCATCAGCGCCCCCGAAAACCCATTAGTCCAAATATTCACAATTTTTCGACTAAAAATGTACAAAATCATGAGCCGCCATCTTGAAACTGGCAACTTGGATCAAGAATTTCGAGAATTTGATGTCAGAATCGTTATCAGCGACATTGAAAACCCCTACAAAGAAATACATAGAATACTAGCAAACATCTCTCGCTCGCTGTCGCCCGCTCGAGTCTTTCGTGTGGATTTTGATTAAAATATCTACAAAATATTCTATAATCTTTGATATTCAATTCAGTTTTGATAAGTTGTACTTTTAATTCATTGTAAATAGATATCAATCGACATCATGATGCATATAAATTATAGCCTGCGTCTTCTCTTTTGATCCATAACACCACATGATCTTCTAATCATCATTTTCTGAGTTGTTTATCAGATAGAAAATTTGAGAAAAATGGTTTCCAGCAAAGCGGCAAATTTTCTATGACGTAGATTACGCCCCTGCGTCTATTTTTTTTTATTTCTTACCTCAGATTATGAAAGCGCTCATTTTCTTCTATAAATCTGCAAGATCGAATTTTGAATGGATAACTCATTTATATTATTTTTTCAACGTTTTTCTGGAATCAAACGTCATATAATTGATTTATGGTCAATACGCCCCCGCAATATCAATTTTTCCAACACATAGCCAGTTCAAATTGTAGCTCTTGACCTCCTCTTTCGACCCTCTATACCGAATATTCTCAAATTCATCACTTTCCAAGTTGTATATTACTTCAAAATCTATCGTATGACGAAAATTCGACTATGCATAATTTTCTATGACATAGATTACGCCATTTTGAAGTAAATACTTTACGCCCACGCATCGTCATATTTCAGCTTTTAACGATGAAAAATGAAAATGCTCAATGAGCTCTATCGATCCGTCTCATCAGAATTTTCATTATGACGCTGATTCTTCGATTTTTTTAACGATAAATTTTTTACATCTATCCGAAATGTGTTTTTCCCGAATTTCACGCCCACGCATCAATTTTTCCGAAGTTTGATCATGGATATGAAAGCCCGTTCGATAATCTTTCGATCGGACATACTCATAATCGCACCATATCATAACTTCACGTATTTCTCTGAAAGCATAAAAATCACAAAGTAAACTACCCATTTTCAAGTAAATACTTTACACCCACGCATCAATATTTTCAATTTTTTAAATAAGGAGAATGAAAGCACCAGTGATTTCCTTTTGATTGATCTGATCAGTTTTCATATGCATCGACTCCTTCATAGATTTTTCTTTACATAAAATTTTAGGGAGGGATAACTTTATATTATAATATACATGAAGATGTATGCTTAAAAATATTGATAAAATAAAAATCCAAAATATTTATTCCCGTTTTCTGGCCGCCATTTTGCTGAAAAAAATCATATTTGAAAAAACTCAACGAATTTGGAAAGTTCAAATATTTTGTGCATTTTTGTGCATAGTGCAGTGCAGTGAGTGGAAATACGTCTCAGATGACATATTGTCGTTTGGGACACTACCGCCAGCTCCAACCAAGGTACATTTATTAATATCTTGGAAGTTTGGGAGCAATGGACCTTGAGACACACTACCCTTGACTCGAACAAACATAAAAAAAAGTATTAGTCAAGATTTGAGACCTGAATCCCAAGCGGTCTCCTACAGTAAGTCTGTACGAGAGTAACTATTTTGGTAAAAGTTTAATTTTCTAAAGGTTGTAAGGGATTGCCATTAACTACGAGTAGACTATTATTTTAAAGCTCTTTATCGGTGGAATCAAATAAATATTGATTGGTCAAAGAATATCATGGCGTATAAGTTGAAATTGATTGATACGTATTGGATACTTTACTGAGCAATTGATAGGATTGAATTTCAAAGGTAGGAAGTAATTTTCCATAAAATATAGACAATTCAGAACATCTTTTATTCTCATGAATTTCTTGATTTTGTGACTATTTACAGAGTAAATCAGGCCACAAAGTTGATGGAAATTTAAAACCCCCAAAATCAAGCTATGAGAGAACTGTCCCAAATATAGACTTAAAAATCTGAAAAAATTCGATTGGGCTATGGGGATCAAGATTAAAGAGTTGGCTAAAATGAAATTGGAAATGAAATTTCGTTATGCTGAATTGATGTGAAACAGCCTATTATTCATGATTCAACATCTTGTGTATATCTGATGATGAAAAATATATATGAAAAAAAATATCCACCCTCACATTCCTCATCCACAGAGCATGACATTTTTTTTCAATTAATCAATATCATTGTTAAATAACCATCTATTCATTCTTTGAGACATTCTATAACTCCATAGAAAAGTAATTGAATCTCAATCGAGATTGATTTTCGCAGATTAGATCAATCTATTTGTCTTTATTATATATACAAAATATGTTACTTCCAAATGATATGAGGAACTTGATTGGTTTTAATGTTGAATAATCTGAAAACAGTAATAAATGTTTGTCCGCCAACTGATTTATGGGCTTGGAAGTTCATTGAGTAATGCGCATGATCAACTACCATTATATGTAATGTTGAGCAGTGAGCGCCAGTCGAACATATCAATTGAGAGTGATATATACCATGAGTGAAACAAGTTCATGATGAATTCTGGACAGTTGTAGCTGATAGAGCTATTTGTCATATACAATTGGAATTCAGATAACATGTGAATTAGTGACAAATTAGATGATAATGAAGAGTGGAAATGTTTTACATAGTAGGGAAGCATGTACAATTCAGGATTTGAGTGTGAACAATTCATGTAAAAACATAAAAATATCTATATTTTCTGGATTTTAATATATCCATAACTCCCATAAAAAGCAGCGCATTGGTCTAAATCACTGAAATGGGTCTATACATATATGTGATACACAGCACATTAAAATAAAGTTGGTCAAAATATAGGACCTGGGAACTGTGGTGTCCCCTTGTAAGTATATTGTTTTATTTTAATACACATAGATACATTAATTTTATTATAGTTAATTTTAATGTTATATAGCAAATTGGCTATGATCTTCAGGGATATTTTTCTTAATAAAGACTTCTTGAGGCTTTCTCTTGTTCTCATAATGTCAATACAACCTATGATTTGGGTTTTAATATACTTATCCTCACAACACTTGCTAGATGTTGATTTATGGAATCGACTTCAGTAACTCATCGCAATTATTGTCTAGTCAACTAAGCAGCACTAATGGTATAGGCGCATATGACTAGTCTCAGGAAGAGTCTCAGGAAGATTTTATCAAAAATAAGCTCATGTTGGGTCATAGGGGAGCATGTTGGAAAAGACGTAGTGGGGGAGCATGTTCGAAAAGTCATAGTAGGGGAGCATGTAGAATTCACTTTCAAGAAAGGTAAACTATCCAAGGAAAAATCAGAGGTAAAAGTATTCAAAAATAAACAAAGGTAGAAGAATGTACCTGCCCATATTCACCAGAACAAGCTACACTGACACACATGCATACACACACATACATGAGAAAACAAGGAACAATTGGGAAAATAAATTTAGGCAGGCTTACATAGAATTAAGGATTATAATATTGTATCATGGGAATCGAGACCTGGGTGGACACAAGGATGCTCAGACTGTAATGACGTAATAATTTCTTTTATCATGAAAATTAAATTCATCGTCTGGTTCGAAGAAACTATTTTTTCTCTTGGATAACTGGATCCACTCTATCGGAACCACTTTTTCCACTGTCTTTCAAAATAATTACTCTCGCAAAATTCACCATCTTTGAATCTTTACTCGATCAATACAGATTTCACATTCTAATAACTATTTTTTAATTATCAATCCTTTATTTCCCTAAGGCTTGGAACACCAGATATATTTCTGGATGAAAAAGTGCTTATAGAAGACAATTATCTTACCAAAAATCTGCACAATATTGATGTAGTCAAGAAAATTAATCTTCTCTGCTAGAGATCTGACAATAAATATATAAATATTGTAAATATAATAAATACAATGTATTTTATTATGTATTTATTGTATATAATATATACAATCAAAATTGTACTCGTTGATCATGAAGATTGTTTTGTTTTTTCTATGTTAACTATGTTAATTGTCTGTCACTTGGCATGAAGAAAAACCAGAAGGAGAAAGGGTCATGAAATAAAACATTTATAGATTTAAAATGAAAATCACAGAGAGGATCTGGAATTCTTGTTTCTATCAAGTGACCGAAGAGGGCGCTCTGAATGCCGTGATTCCTGTACCCCGACCTGGTTGTGATTTATACACCCTATCTACAAGAGAGTGGACACGAAGTATCAAAAGTTAAAGCTAGGGCATAATTTGAAAGATTCCTTGATTCATTAATGACTAAAAACTATATCAGGTACACGAGTATATGCGGGTCACGAGCATGAGGGTACAAGAGCATGCGCACTTCCTACGATGGAACACGTACGATGAAGCAGTGAGCCGAGAGCGACGAGTGAGGTGGTGCTAGTGATCCTCCAGGTGGTGCCAGTTATGAGCGCCCCTGGCGTGGATCGACTGAGGCCTCGCTTGATATGCATAAGAAATGAGAGATGAAATTGAGACAGGCCCGGTGCTCGAAGCCTTAGGGAAACAAACAATTGATGATTAAAAAAATAATTATTACAATGTGAAAATTGTATTGATCGAGTAAAACCTCAAAGATGGGGGTGAATTTTGCAGGAGTAATTTTTTTGAAAGACAAAGTGGAAAAAGTGGTTCCGATAGAGTGGATCAAGTTATCCAAGGAGAAAAATAGTTTTTTCAATCCAGACGATGAATTTGATTTTGACAACAAAAGAACTTATTACGTGAAGTGGTATTTCTGCGGCAAAACAGGCCAGCCTTGTGGGTCCACTCATAAACATAACTACGAATATTACTCGGCTCTAATCTCATGCTTGAAAGGTAATATAATATGTTACAGTCTGAGCATCCTTGTGTCCACCCAGGTCTCGATTCCCATGATATAATATAATCCTTAATTCTATGTAAGCCTGCCTAAATTTATTTTCCGAATTGTTCCTTGTTTTCTCATGTATGTGTGCGTATGCATGTGTGTCAGTGTAGCTTGTTCTGTAGAATATGGGCAGGTACATTCTTCTACCTTTGTTTATTATTGAATACTTTTACCTCTGATTTTTCCTTGGATAGTTTACCTTTCTTGAAAGTGAATTCTACATGCTCCCCTATGACCCAACATGAGCTTATTTTTGATAAAATCTTCCTGAGACTCTTCCTGAGACTAGTCATATGCGCCTATACCATTAGTGCTGCTTAGTTGAGTAGACAATAATTGCGATGAGTTACTGAAGTCGATTCCATAAATCAACATCTAGCAAGTGTTGTGAGGATAAGTATATTAAAACCCAAATCATAGGTTGTATTGACATTATGAGAACAAGAGGAAGCCTCAAGAAGTCTTTATTAAGAAAAATATCCCTGAAGATCATAGCCAATTTGCTATATAACATTAAAATTAACTATAATAAAATTAACGTATCTATGTTTGTTAAAATAAAACAATATACCTACAAGGGGACACCACAGTTCCCAGGTCCTATATTTTGGCCAACTTTATTTTAATGTGCTGTGTATCACATATATGTATATACCCATTTCAGTGATTTAGACCAATGCGCTGCTTTTTATAGGAGTTATGGATATATAAAAATCCAGAAAATATAGATATTTTTATGTTTTTACATGAATTGTTCACACTCAAATCCTGAATTGTACATGCTTCTCTACTATATAAAACATTTCCACTCTTCATTATCATCTAATTTGTCACTAATTCACATGTTATCTGAATTCCAATCGTATATGACAAATAGCTCTGTCAGCTACAACTGTCCAGAATTCATCATGAACTTGTTTCACTCATGGTATATATCACTCTCAATTGATATGTTCGACTGTCGCTAACTGCTCAACATTACATATAATGGCAGTTGATCATGCGCATTACTCAATGAACTTCCAAGCCCATAAATCAGTTGGCGGACAAACATTTATTACTGTTTTCAGATTATTCACCATTAAAACCAATCAAGTTCCTCATATTATTTGGAAGTAACATATTTTGTATATATAATGAAGACAAATAGATTGATCTAATCTGCAAAAATCAATCTCGATTGAGATTCAATTACTTTTCTATGGAGTTATAGAATGTCTCAAAGAATGAATAGATGGTTATTTAACAATGATATTGATTAATTGAACAAAAATGACATGCTCTGTGGATGAGGAATGTGAGGGTGGATAGTTTTTTTCATATATATTTTTCATCATCAGATATACACAAGATGTTGAATCATGAATAATAGGCTGGTTCACGTCAATTCAGCATAAGGAGATTTAATTTCAAATTTCTTTTGAGCCAACTCTTTAATCTTGATCCCCATAGCCCAATCGAATTTTTTCAGATTTTTAAGTCTATATTTGGGACAGTTCTCTCATAGCTTGATTTTGGGGGTTTTAAATTTCCATCAACTTTGTGGCCTGATTTACTCTGTAAATAGTCACAAAATCAAGAAATTCATGAGAATAAAAGATGTTCTGAATTGTCTATATTTTATGGAAAATTACTTCCTACCTTTGAAATTGAATCCTATCAATTGCTCAGTAAAGTATCCAATACGTATCAATCAATTTCAACTTATACGCCATGATATTCTTTGACCAATCAATATTTATTTGATTCCACCGATAAAGAGCTTTAAAATAATAGTCTACTCGTAGTTAATGGCAATCCCTTACAACCTTTAGAAAATTAAACTTTTACCAAAATAGTTACTCTCGTACAGACTTACTGTAGGAGACCGCTTGGGATTCAGGTCTCAAATCTTGACTAATACTTTTTTTTATGTTTGTTCGAGTCAAGGGTAGTGTGTCTCAAGGTCCATTGCTCCCAAACTTCCAAGATATTAATAAATGTACCTTGGTTGGAGCTGGCGGTAGTGTCCCAAACGACAATATGTCATCTGAGACGTATTTCCACTCACTGCACTGCACTATGCACAAAAATGCACAAAATATTTGAACTTTCCAAATTCGTTGAGTTTTTTCGAATATGATTTTTTTCAGCAAAATGGCGGCCAGAAAACGGGAATAAATATTTTGGATTTTCATTCTATCAATATTTTTAAGCATACATTTTCATATTCGATATATTTCTTTGTAATTCCGTCTACAGGGGTTTTCAATGTCACTGATAACGATTCTGACATCAAATTCTCGAAAGTCTTGATCCAAGTTGCCGGTTTCAAGATAGCGGCTCATGATTTTCTACATTTTTAGTAGACTAAAAAAATAATAAAATTAAAAATAGTAAAATTTGGACTAATGGGTTCTCGGGGCTCATGATTTTGTACAATTTAAGTCGGAGAATCGTGAGAATTTGGAATAATGGGTTTTCGGGGACACAGATGATAAATTTGACATCAGATTTTCAAAATTCTGTATCCAAGATGGCGGTTTCAAGATGGCGGCTCATGATTTTGTACATTTTCAGTTGGAAGTTCGTGAAAATGTGAATAGAAGGGTTTCTGCCCTGTTGAAAAAAAATGACCTGAAATTCTACCAGAAATCGGACAGATATCTGTCTGATTTTCAGCCGAAAAAAGTGCCTGATTTCTAGTCGATTGACTTGATATTCTGCTGATTTTCCGGTCAGTTGGAGCGGATTTGCAGGTAGCTTTGAACGGATTTCCAAGTCACCTTAAGCGGAAATTCAGATAGCTCCAAAGGGATTCTCAAGTCATATTGACCGGAACTTTGAGTAGCTTCGAACGGAATTTCCGGTAGTTTCGTACGGATTTTGCAGGTCATTTCTGAATAAAATTCTGGTCGATCCAACGGATTTTCTGGTAATTTCAAACAAATTTTCCACTCGATTGCACAAATTTTCTATTCGTTTGGAAAGGATTTTCAGATGAATTCTAACGGATTTTCTGGTACATTTGGCCGGATTTTCTGGTCAATCGACTGGAATTTCTAATCGATCGAACGGATTTTCTGGTATATTTGACCTGACTTTCAGATGAATTCGAACGGAATTTCGGGTCGATACGAACAGATTTTTGGGTCAATTCGAACGGATTTTCAGGTGAATTTGACCGGATTTTTAGGTGAATTTGACCGGATGTCCGAGTTAATTCGAACAGATTTTCGGGTCGATTCGAACGGATTTTCAGGTGAATTTGACCGGATTTTCTGGTCGATCGAACAGATTTTCCGGTGAAATTGACCGGATTTTCGAGTCGATTCGAACGGATTTTCAGGTCAATTTGACCGGATTTTCATGTAAATTTGACCGGATTTTCTGGTACATTTGGCCGGATTTTCAGGTAAAATCTGTTCGAATCGACTAGAAAATCAGTTCGAATTCATCTGAACGTACGGTCAAATGTACCTGAAAATCCGTTTAAATCGACCTGAAAATCTTTTCGATCGACCAGAAAATCCGGTCAAATTCACCTGAAAATCCTTTTCAAACGAACAGAGAACCCGTGCAATCGAGTGGAAAATTTGTTTGAAATTACCAGAAAATCCGTTGGAACGACCGGAATTTCATTTAGAAACGACCTGAAATACGTACGAAACTACCGGAAAATCCGTTCAAAGCTACTCAAAGTTCCGGTCAATATGACTTGAAAATCTGTTTGACCGGAAAATCAGCAGAATATCAAGTCAATCGATCAGAAATTAGGCACTTTTTTCGGCTGAAAATCAGACAGATATCTGTCCGATTTTTGGCAGAATTTCAGGTCATTTTTTTTCAACAGGGTGAATCTTTATTAAATAATGAAGTAGACACAACTTTCATCTCAATCAAAAATCTTTTAAGCGATTGTAATAGATTAAATTATTTTTGAGGACATTAATATATTGCAAAGTACAATTTTTTATTACAAAGTTACCTCGGCCGTCTTAGTAATTCTAAAACTTTCATAGTATCTAATTTAAATATACCCTTTTCATTCCTAGTACCACATATGGGGCGTTTTACGTGAACTCTCCAGAGACGCTTCCGTTTCCGACGCTTGTTTTCGACTCTATATGACCAATATCTAAGTAGTGTTGGATATGCTATCAATGTAGTTTTTTCTCAGCTTTCCGATAGTGAATTTAGTTTCCCAAATTTTTTACGTTTTCCGAAAAAAAACATAAAACATACCATATCTCAAAAACCTATTTTTTTTTAGGCTCGAGCCTAAGCGCGTGGAGGCAGTGCGGAGTGGCCCGGCGCTGCGCATTTTCTCATGTTCGCTACTCAATTACTCAAATACTAAAAAAGGTAGATTTTTTCAAGGGCTATATCGACGTAGAAAAACCTCAGCTTTCGATCTAGACTATTTAAAAAAATAAAAAAAAAATAGGTTTTCGAGATATGGCATGTTTTATGTTTTTTTATTCGGAAATCGTAAAAAATTTGGGAAACTTAATTCACCATCGGAAAGCTGAGAAAAAACTACATTGATAGCATATCCAACACTACTTAGATATTGGTCATATAGAGTCGAAAACAAGCGTCGGAAACGTGAGGTTTTAGCGTCCGTGCGCTCGCTCTGGAGAGTTGACGAAAAACGCCCCATATTAAATCTTTGATGCCAACTATGAAACTTTTGCTTGATTGTTTACATTGGTGCATTAATACACATATGGACTTTAAAATTGAAATAGTAAAAACTAATTTCATTTCATATAGTGGTGCATTTTTATTCTGTCTATTTAATACATGAGAGAATTAAGTTTATATATGTTTGTAATTATTCCACAAATAAATCAATGATTGTCATTAAAAATAAATTTACTCCAGAATTAAAAGTTACCTTGCGGATGAAAAAAAATTTCCAATTGTAAACAGCTGTAGACCACGGACTTATAGATGTGCTTCTCTCCTCAAAAAGCTGTGTGTCCATAAAATAACGAGATTCATAGAGCGCCTAATCTCCTGCGACTTTTGGAGCGTGCAGTGCGCGTGCATGCACGGTGCGCGCACGTTATGTGGACTCTCCCTTAGATGGGCGGGTGGGTGAAATACCCCTGTATTGGTGGAAATGTTTGTTATACGAAGGTGTCGCGATCCGTAATTCTTGTGTAAGACCGCTCGGTCACTTACATCTTCCTAATCCGTCCGGCGCCTAGTTGTCCTGGGCTGGAGCTTGGCAGCGTGGCAGCCGAGTAGTCCGTGGCGCGCTGGGCCGTATATGCGCATCGGCTCGGGTGGAGTGTGGTGTGATGGGAGGGTGTTGCAAATAAACCGTCTTCATGTGCACTATCACTAAACCTTTATTATGTTGCATAATTCCTATATTTAACACTTGATCCCGCGTGGTTGGATCATTATACAAAATTCTGTTCTTTGGGAATCGATGTAATTATGCTACGCGTTCGCGGGGGGAGCTGCACCGCTTGCGTGCTCCATGTCCGGCTACCCGTGTGGCATCCGTGATTATCACGGATCAACTCCGTCGTGTCCGCCGCGGCCGCTCCTTTTATAAGCGTTGTGACGTCACGTCAAGATGCGCTCGCAGGGCGCGAAACGGTTGGAAAGCGTAGTTGCGCTTCGCGAGAATGACCTCTCCTTCATGGAGTGATAACAAGCGTGCGTGGCTCAGCGTCTTCCCTCCGTTCGTACGCGCGAATACTCATGACTACGAAGCGCGCTTGCTTCGTTACAAATCTATTCATGCGCTGCAAATCTGCAATGCGCATCGGGTTCACTCATGCATATCATTCAATTATTCCATATCACACTTGATAGAGGGCGCTCTCAAGGTGTGTTAAGTGAAAATAAATTGTAATTGTATATACTTAAAAGTTAGTCTTCCAAAGATTTATTTGTCAATGCTCCATAAATTTTTAATCCATGAACTAACTTAATTCAGTAATTTTTCTCTGTACTTTGTTGATATAAATAATTATTTTTCATAGATACAAAGGAAGGTGTGGAGATGAAAAGGAAATGTGAGAAAAGGAAGATATTTCCGAACAGAAGATTTTCAATCAACGATTCTACTGATGCCGATCATGAGTCGTACACATCTGAATCAAGTGACGATCATCAAACGGTATCTTCGGTATGCACATAAGTTCATTTAATCTCCAATCCTTAAGGATTGTCCTTCAAAAGTCGACAAATCAACTCATTAATCAACATTTGAGTAATGGAGGGTGCTTTTAACAATATTAATTAATAATAATTAATTAAATATAATTAATAATAATTAATTAAAATTAGGTTTCTGGTAATTTGAATACACGTTACAGTAGCTTCAGTAGAATCAATGCATTGCATTTGGAATCGAAAAAATGATCCTTGATTCTTCCGAAGTCCAACTGGATTCACCTGAAATCCACTTGGATTTGTCATCGGCTCCAAATGATTGAATCCCAAAATCCAATACGATTCTCTAAGAATCAACCTGGATACTTTCGGAAACCACCTGGATTTGTCCCGTCATCCAGATTGTTGAATCAAAAACTATACCTGGATTCTCCTGACAATCCAACTAGATATTTTTCGTACTTTGAGTGATTGAATCTCGGAATTCACTTGGATTCTTCCAGAATCCACTTAGATCTTTCTGAATTTACCATGGATTTTTCTGAAATTCACCTGGATTATCTTGAAATCTACCTGAATTCTCTAAAAATCTAGCTTAATTTTCCCGGACTTCGGGTAGTTGAATCGCAGAATTTACATGGATTCTTCTGAAGTCCACCTAGATTCTGACAAAATCAACCCGCATTTGTTCGGTGTTGTAGATCGTTGAATTCCATAATCCATCTGGATTTCGTTAGAAACTACTTGAATTTCGCTAATAACCAGTGGGATCTTGTTAGAAGCTATCTAGGTCTCTGAAAATCTAGCCGAATTTTTCCCGCGGTTCCGATGATCGAATCCAGAATCAACCTGGATTGTTTCAAAATCCTCTTGAGTTTCCCCAATATTTACCTTGATTATCAGAAATCCAACTGGATTTTCTAAAAACCCAACTCAATCAGTCGGGATCGTTGAATGCCAAAATCCACCAGGACTCTCTCAAAATCCAGTTGGATTCGTCCCGTGTTGTGTGCCGTCAAATTCAAAAATCCACCTGGAATCTCTAGGAATCTACCGGTATCCTCGAGGTGCTTCAGCTGATCTTTTAAGGCTCTCAAAGGGCTCCGAAATTCTACCTTTCCCACCCCGTAAACAATTGAAGTCGCGTTAGAAATCACATGGAAAATCACATGAAAAGTTACATGAAAACTCGCATGAGAAGTCACATGAGACGTAGCATAAAGAGTCCCATGAGAATTCACATGAGAAGTCACATGGTAAATAACATGAGAAATCATCTGACTTTTCACATGAGCTTATGAGTTGTCTTTATCTTGTTGAAACTCTAATCTTCTCTACTACTACTCTAATCGAAAATGAGGCTTTGAAATGGAGAAAAATAGATATTATGTAGATGTATTTTATATGCAATGCATTGAATCCAGTGAAAATTGAGTCAAATATTTTTTCTCATTGTAATTAATTTTCATGGTAAAGTTCAAAATATGTGATCATGGTAAAGCTCTTCAATTATACTATTATTCATCATGCACGATTCCTTCTCGTATTCTTTAAAAATGTTCAGAAGATTTTTAATGCTTTGTGACCTTTTTAATACAGTAATATTGGAAAAATAAATGAAGCCAAGTTGACAGTATTTGAGTTCCTCTCTACATATGATAAGTTATCTTACCAGAAATCCATTTGGCATTCAAGTCTTGGATCATAATATCAACTGTTACGATATCACTTGTTTGCGTTTCAAAAAGCTCCCTCCAAAGGTTTCGATAGATTGAGAGACCCTCATCTGGTTGTTTTTGGTTTGTTAAGTGTCATAAGATTCGTGTGCGTCTGCGTTTATTATTATCAAATATATATATATTGTGATGGGTTATTTGGCCCCGAGAAATATACGGAGCTTCCCAGTTCCTCGCTACAAAAATTATTTGAAGCGACGAACGCCAAAAGGGGATTCCCTAACACTGTGCTGGGAATGGCACAGGTATTCGGTTGGAGGATAGGAGAATAAATAAATACTCGCAAGTTCACTTCAATCATTCACGCTTTATTTCTCATTCTTATACAGGCTAAGTTACTCTCAAAACCCACATCACCTCACGCACCCAATCACACCACCCGCGCTCACTCGCAGTTAGCACTGCCCCAACACTCCTCCGTCGCTTTCTGTGCGTATAGCACTCAACCTTATGTGCGCATACACCGAACAGCCGGCCGATGCGCCGATTATTGTGCTCTCCACCTACTCTCTCTCGCGCGGCGGTCCGTATCCACCGACACTCAGCGGACCCGCGCGCCCCTCTCTTTTCCCGCGCCGAGATCCACCACTCCGCTTTCTTTCACTCAGCCGCCGTCCGCTCTTTGGCAGATGCGCGCGTCTCTCTCCTCCCCGCGCCGCAGCCACGGAGCTGGGCGTCTCCAACTCGCCGGCTGTCGTCCCGGCTCACCGATGCGCTGGCTGACGCGCGCCCCTCTCCGCCCCGCACTAACACTAACGACAATCTCACAACAATCGCACAGCACTCACGTAACAATCACACAATATTCACACAACAACCGCACAGTAATCTCACAACAACCACTCGACAATCGAGATACAATCGCGCAACAATCGTACAACAATCACACCACTATCGCACTACAATTGTGCAACAATCATACAACAATCACACAATGCACAATCTTACTGACGCAACTAACCATCACATTCTCAATCCACAAAACGACAGAGCGCCGGTCGGCTCTTTCTCCTCTTATCGCTAAGTCGAACAATGGGAGCTCTGTTCCGCAACGGTGACGCACGCCCTCTCCCAATCTAACGGCCACGGTTTCCACGAGCTCGCGATGTCGAGACGCGCTTGCCCGCTTTCCGTTGTTTCCGATCTCGCAACTTTCCGCCGCGTCCAGTACGTGGCGCTCTCCGCTCGACCATAGGGGACTCACGAGCGCGGGGTATTCGAATGCACTCGAGAGCGCCTTTCGCCTGGCCGCGCGCCCCTTACACGCTCGCCCGGTGCCCCGTCTTGCGAATCTTCCTCGCTCCGCTATTCGCGCGTTCACACAGATTCGCTCACACACACATTTTCGTACACATATATATATGTATATATATATATATATATCTTCGCTTTCAGCTCCCGTTCTCTGTTTTTCCGCTGCACAACTGTACAGCCACGCTCGACGAGATTGTGTATTTCTCTCCCAGTTTTGGCAAATCCAAGAACATTCGATTCAAGAGCGGCCGCGACGGATTCCCCGTCGCAGCCCCCCTCCCCTAGATTAAACGTCCATCCGGACGTTTCAGTCGGATATCGGACGCTCCCGAATCGTCGAACCTGGAGAGAATCCAAGATAGGACGGATTGTACTCACCGGGCCCGAAGGCCGTTGCAGCGCAGTTCCCTCTCCCCCATCGGCTCCCTCCTGCTCCATACTCTCCTTCTTCCTAGACACGCCCTAAAGACCCTTTACATCTCTCTCCTCCTTACCTCACGACCCCCTACGAGTCCCCCTCCTCCATTCTCCTCTTAGATCTGTTGATCCGGGCTTTGGGAAGAGAGCCCGGAGGATCCTTTCACGACTAGCCAGAGACCGGCTCAAGTACTCTCATTAACTGCAGAAACTCGCTCACGGTTCCCGGCACTTCCTCTCGCGCTCCAGGGGGGTCGACTCGCCGCTGAAGTACTGGAGACCGGTCCCGCAACAGCGGCTGTCCCCCCCCTCTCCGCCTCGTTTCTCGGGAGTGCCAGCAATGGCGGTGGTGGGCCTACCTGTGTTCGATGTTCTAGTGGAGCTCCCACTCGACTTGAAACCTCCCAAAAAGCACTCCCACCACTATTGGCTCTCCCCCCTCCTTCCTTGCCTCTCTCGAGCAACTTCTCCGCATCGAGGACCTTGTTCCATCTGGACAAATCGCCTCCCGCAATTCTCGCAGAATGGAACTCGTCGCTCCTCCGGACACACCCACTGGATGTGCCCCCGCTGCCAGCAGTTGAAGCAGGATTTTGGGCGTGGATCGACCCTGGGTTCTGTTGGGATAGCTCTCAGTCCCCCAAAATACACCCCCCTGATGACGCAGCTACTCTCTCCAAGGGAACGGGTGGACCTCGAATCTTTGAAGTCCCCTATTACCTCCACCTCCATAACCTCCTCTGGGCCCCGAAGGAGCGTGTCCTCCTCCTCCTGCGTGATGGTCCCAATATACGACCTCGTTGGGAGGTGGGAGCGGTCTCCTGAACGGCCCCTCGGCCCTTGGGTACTCCCCACCATAGTCCCACTTCCCTGGTGCCCCGGGAGTGAACCAGGCGCTCCTGGCATTCCTTTACAGGTCCTCTCCACATCCGCTGTCATAACCTCATACCCATGTTGAGAGTCTTAAAGGAGTCCATACCCAGAAGAATATCCTGTCCGATCTCCGATACTGCTCAAAAAATTACATTTTCGCTTACCCCGTCAACATTCACCATCATTTTTAGGTTCCTTAGAGCCTTCGTCACATTTCTAGTCACGGACCTAATCCAGGTACTACTCTCTACTAACTTCGACTCGAACTCCCTCGCCACATTTGGCCCTACAATCGACAACATCGCTCCGGGATCCACCAAAGCGCGATACTCTTTTCCGCGAATCGATGATCTCAGATAACACCGATTATCCTCTGGGATGTTAGATACTCCAATGATGGCTATGTCTTCCGTCCCAGGAACCCGGATAAACCTCACATTCGTCTCTCCATTTGCTCTTTCATTTTCGTCCAGCAAATCATGAACCAGGTCCACCATGGACTGCATGTCCATACTCGTTCTACCCTCCCGCTGGTACTCCACGCTCCTCGACACTCCCGGGAGTAGTTACCACCGGGATCTCCGGGTTACTCATTCTCACTTGACTCTCTCTTACTCTTCGTCGCTCTTCCATCGTCTCCTGTAACTCCTTCCACTCCTGTAAGTCCTCCTCATTAACTTGGGGAGCAAGCTTCCTTGAGCTTGGAACTCCCGAGTTATGAGGTGCTCGCTTGTTCACGAACTCTACCTCACTCGCACTCACGTCACAACACTCCGACTCTTCATCCTTGACCTCCTCGCGCTCTCCTCTATCTTATCGTAGCCGGGAGTCCGGAACTCCTAGTTTTGCTGGCCCCCGGCTACCCCTTTTCCCAATTTCTGACGGAACTCCCGACAGTAAGGGCAGTCAGAGAAAGTATATCCCAGCCTGCCACATTTCTGACATGTCAACACAGGAGTGGCCTGGACCTGGAGTACTCTGGCAGTTATAACATACCACATCTGGGCATTCGATAGATCGGTGGCCTACCAACCCACAGTTAAAGCATGTGAATACCCGAACTCCCGGTCCGCTCTGTTCCTCTTCTCGATTTGGAACTTCCCTCCCTCCGTTGGATCAGTTCTGTAAAACTTCAGTCGGTAAAACTTCAGCGCATGTCGATATTCCGGGTTTAGGTTCTGCCATACTACCTCAAACACATCACGCTCCTTGGGGACCTTCCTGAAACAGGCCACTATGTGTCTCATGCAAGTCAGATACTTGGTGATAACCTTTCCTTTGGCCTGAGTACGAGCCCTCAAGTCGCCCCATAGGTCGTTGTGGTTCCTCTCCTTGATGAACTCATGAGTGAACTCCAGTTCGGAATTCCTGGAGGATCAGATCTCCCCCCCCCCCTTATAATCCTGAGCCATTTCCTCGCGAATCCGGAAAATACACTCGGGATGGCTTGGAGAAACTACTCGTCTGTCGCGTCAATCCCTCCCTTGCAATCCCTCTCCAGGACCTCCTCCGTATCCTCATTTTTGCCATCCTCTCCGCTGAATTCGATCCGCCAACTCTGAAGCTCCTATACCGCGTTCTGGTTTGAAGAAACCCTTGGGTTCCCTCTCCTTTTGCAAATATGGGCATGTCGCGAGGCAGACCCGATGACGTGCCCGCTTTCCGTTGCTCCCGATCTCGAGATTTTCCGCCGCGTCCCTGCAACTGTACCGCAATGCCCTCGGCGTGCCCGCAACTCCCCCTCCGCACTCTCCCACAACTTCTCGCACACGAAATCCCCCACGCGAACTCCTCCCGATCGCGTTGCACGAACTGGAGCTCGCGCAACCTCTTTATTCTCTCTCTCACGCCCACACTCGGGCCCTACGCACACCCTGTCCGCGTTTGCGTGATTTCAAACCACCTACCTGGTTTGAAATGGACAAAACACAAGTCGCTTTTGTTACGCGGAAGTCGACCCGCGTACCGCTGCAATATCCGCCTTGATGTCCTGGCCTTCCTCGACGAAGGCCGCTGTGATTGGCTCGTACGCCATTCCGCACACTGGACACAATCCTCGAACACGCACCTCACGAACAAGTCTCCAAATGTGTTCAAACAAAGAAATCGTACTACTTATATGGTTTTGTGTGCACACTCTCTGTAGGCTGGTACTCAACTGACTCTCCAATGGCCGCCGGCCCACGCACGCCTGTTGCTCACGCGCATTCGCTCTTACACACATTTTCGTATATATACATATATATCTTTGTTTTCGGCTCCCGTTCTCTGTTCTTCCGCTGCACACCTGTACAGCCCCGCTTGACGAAACTCACATGAAACAGAAGAAAGATGAACACATTTAGTATTGTGTATTTCTCTCCCAGTTTTGACATATCCGAGAACATCAGATTCGAGAGCGG
>JAJGXB010000072.1:3675-34352 GCA_020882725.1 Aphelinus certus
TATATATATATATATATATATATATATATATATATATATATATGTGCAAGTACTCTCTTTGTTTATTACAATAAAAAAAATCAATCAGTGCTTCATTGAGGAATGTATTTTATAACACTTGATAATCTATAGATCTAAATGAATAAAAGTCCACGATGACTATCAATAATCAAAAAATCATTATAAGGACCATATAATCAACCGTTCAAAAAAATTTGGTATTGAGTATACTGGCTCACTCATAAAAAAATTCAATAGCTTGTTCTCATTCAATATGTTTTGTTCAACACTTTTTCATGTGAATTGATTCAAAACTTGGAAAAAATGAATAGACAGATTAAATTAATCACATCAAAAACCCAATCGTGATCCTTGAACTAAAGAAATGTATCTAAAAGTAACATAAATGAATATTGATCTTGAAATACACATGATCTACGATGACTAAAAATATCAACATGTAATGAAAATGTACAGAAGAAACAGAATACATCACTCCACTCTCAAGAGAGCTTTCAGTTTGTCTACATTCTTTATCGTTAGTTCTCTCTCCAATCGAGCTGCTTCCAAGCAGCTATCTTGAACCATGTTCTGAATGACACTTCCAACTTGTTTTTCATGTGTTTTAAAACTATTAGGGTGAAACGAAGGTACATTTAAAGAAGCAAGTAGCTTGTTTAAATGAGCATTCCCCATGCCTGCATTGAGAGTCCCTGATGAAAATAATACATAATAATTTATAAAAATTCTGTCCCGAATTTCACGTTTATATAGAAGAATTTTATCAAACCTAGAGTTGCTCTAGTATTCACATCATAATGAGATGTCTGCCTATTTTGGTGAAGCTTTTCATCGGAATGTAATTGTCTCGTTGATGGGTAATTATTTTTCTTCTGTACTTCATGCTTTTTATCAGTGGTCACTCGTGTAGTTGCTGGACATTGTTGACATTTTATTGTATATATTGAAACCAATCCCACTCGAACTTCATGAATAGCATCCAGTATGGAAAGTACAGCATCACACTTTTGACAAAATAACTGTTTACCAAATTCTCCTAAATGTACTATCCGTCGACCTTCCAATACTCCAACTTCGTTCTGATTTACATTCTGTTCAGTTTCATCTTCTTTGAGGTTAGAGTTTTTGGAACCGTATACATTTCTTATATTTTTTCCGACTGCTACTTGCTTTATTCGTGCATTATAAACTTTTTGAGAAACTCGTCGGCCTTTCCAAAAGAACCTCTTAGATGGATTTTCACACATTGAATAATTGTCGAAAACCACAATTTCGTTTTATAGTACTGATACTTTCCAGCCACGAGTCAGCTGATTCGTACGTTAGCCAACACACGCGCGACGTTGCCGAATCGCGACTGCTACAACGTTAGTCAAGCGAGTAAACTTATTCCTCGCTCATTTGACTAGCTACGTACCAAATAAACCTCCTTAAATCGGAGAGCGCGCAAAGCCGCGACGGAGGAAATATATATATATAAGCGAGCAAACGAGCGCCAGTGCGGTGCCCAGTGGTGAGAGAGTTACTGGTAAGGTTGGTTAATACTGTGGCGACCATGTGCTGGAAACCAGCCCAGCTCCGACTCTCCCGATGCGTGACGTAGGCGCAGGGGGCGGAGCTTAGCGGTGTGAAGCGGGCAGCGGAGCGAGCGCGCATCCGCTCGCCAGGGTAGCTCAGGCAGCCAATCTGAGCGGTCGGCTTCCAGTTGGAAGCGAGAGACAAGTTAACATCAAACTGATTAATAATAACCTTTTGCAGTTAACCACGTCTGCTTCTTGGTCCAACTCCTAGCCCAACACGCAGAGCTTGTGGGAGCTCAGGCAACACAGCGCCTAATCCCCACATTGGTGACCCCGACTGAAAAACGACGCCGCACGCCTGCCGCCATTTTAGGCTTCTCGGCTCGTCGCTGGAGTTGGCGCCAACTGGACTGCATCGTCTCCTCGCTCACCCCGGCCGCTCTCAACATCAGAGCTGCCTGCTCGCTCGGCATTTCCTGCTCTCCACTGCATTCTCCAGGTGACTGTCCTCCAGTACACGCGGCTTTAGCCTTATCACTTGAGCAGTGAGTAACGGCGCCGGCGATACTCGCCAAGTAAAGAGAACAAAGAAAAAATTTCTTGTTCTACAGAAGTCCACGTCTCGCAATAATTAATTTTGAGATCGTAAAATTAACACGTGGCACTCGATAAAATTCAACTCCTTGTCGAATTCAGAGGAATATTTCTTCTTCATCAAAATCATTGACTCAAGGTCAACATTATTTTGATCGAGCCACATAACAACAACTCTAGTCTTCAAATTCGTCAACAGCTACACTTAATTTCAAGTTTCATAACGATATTTCCAAAACTCTGTGCAAGCAGATTTTCTCAATTTAGAATTCTGTTGAATTTGCATACTGAGTTTAGGCTCGTTTTATGTGACACGACTAGAATTTTTCCTTTACTCTTGCACATTGGTTTTATATTTATTTTCAAAACGTAAATTCAAGTTGATTAATTTTAAACAATTTTTCATAATCATAAGTGAATGCGATACTGACTATTTGACCTTGCTGAATCATTTTGTTTTTGGTTTGTGTATGTATCCGACTCACTAAGCTTAGGCTTGTTCTGGGTTCGGTGCTGCATTCTATTCATTTCACAATTTTATATTATTTATTGTAATCTGGCGGATTTTATCCTGTTGTGTGCTGCCAATTGTTTATGCTTGTGGTAATTTGGTGGTACGTACTAAGTCTTGGCTTGTTTTACGCTGATCTGAATCCACTTTAAGCTTTCTTAGTCGAACTTGGCATATCACAACTGGAATTATTCATTTATCATTGGATCGTTCGCTCGACCACTGCTGTTGTTGGTTGACTTGTCGGCAGCATTATGTTTGGAGGTGTGCAACATTCACCAGTAAAAAAATCTGTTTTGGACTTGACGAACCAGACTGACTTGAATGTGACAGAGGCAATGGCGCTTGTGACAACTGCTCAATCAGTATCAGTGAGCAATTCTATTCAGACTCAGACGATGGTAACCACCTCAAATTCCACATTGGTTTCAACTTGTTCTCATGTTTCAAGTAGCAGTTTGGTCGACACTTGGTCTTACTTGAGTGGTAATATTCCATCCGTGGGGGACAATTGCAATCAGATTCCAAGTAGAAAATTATCAAGTAGTAAATCAAAACTCTCTTTACTTTCAACATATAATTCTAATTTCCCTGTTAATAATTCTTTGCCCTCAACATACAATTTCAATTATTCTGATAATAACTCCTTGCTTGCAACATGTAATTCCGGTAACTCTGTAAAAAATTCTTTGTCGTCCAGAGGCGAGAGCAATCGAGGAATCCTTTTTAGAACTGTTAGACCCTGTTCAAACAGTCCTGAAGGGGCAAGCAGCTTGTCGGTTGTCAATTCTGAAAATAATTTTGATTTGAGAAGTAAGGTTCAAACTCAGGAGGTGCCGTCAAGCCTTGAATTGAGTCTTAGTGAAATGTTTAACAAACGTTTGGATAAAATTCAGAAAGAAAGTGAAAGTACTACTCGTGAATTACTTAATTCTAATAGAAATTTGGTACAGAAGTTAGAAACACAAGAAAGATTCATTTCAAAGCTGCTAGAGCGACAAAGCCTCCTTGCTCGTGCCCTGGACGATAGCAATTCTAACTTAATAGCAAAGCATGCTCCGGCTGCTAATTCATTGGGAGCCATACCGAAAACAAGACTTGTTGATACTGGATCAAAACAGGTCTTTGATTCACATAGGCCTCAATCGTCTGTCCGTGACAATCATGCTTACTCTCAGTCAATAAACAGTGATCGAGTAAACAACTCTCATCCTTCATCGCTTGGCCTTGCTATTCCATTGCTTGGTCCTACTGTTCATTCGCATCAAGCTCAACCTAGAAACATAAAATGTCAGCCTCTCTGGAAGAACAATCCACTTGCTTGGTTTGATTTATTGGAATCACAATTGATGTATTATAACATTTATGATGATGATGCTAAATATTTCAACTTGATGAATAATATTGGCGTGGATGCCACTCATGAGATTTCTGATTCGTTGAAGACTTTGGCTGCATCAAATAAATACTTACAAGCCAAATCATTGTTGATGGATAGATTTGCCAAGTCGGAGGATCGTCGACTGGAAGAATTGTTTGCTTCATGTGAAACGGGCAGTAGACGTCCATCAATTTTTCTAAATGACATGATTTTCAAATCTAGTAACTTAATTCCTAGATCAACAATTGTTAAAGCATGGAAGAGTAGATTGCCTAAACAAATTAGATTATACATTGATGGTGTTGATATGAATGATGAGAGAGCATTGGTTGAGAAAGCTGACAGATGTTTTGAACTTTTATTGGATGGCCCCAGGGTTCATGCAATTCGAGCAGAGCCTAATGAATTAATTTCAAGTATTAATAACTTAATTAAATCCCTCTCAAATAGATCACGCTCAAGATCTCGAAATGGTAGACATGATAGAGAAAGATCTAGCTCTCGTTCTGAATCCAACCCTAATCAATCAAATAAAAAATCACAAAATGACTCTAAATCTTCATCACAGGATAAAACAGATAAAGATAATGAAAAATTTTGTTGGTTTCATCGCACTTTCCGCCAGAGGTCAACGAAATGCACTGGACCACCTTGCACTTGGGTCAATTATAAAAATTCCAAGAATATTAAAGAAACTCGAAATTCCAGCTCACAAGAACAAGTTCAGCGCGATTTGGCCAACCTTAATGAACAAAAAAACTAATAATCCATCCTTGGAGATTGGAGACTCTTCGAGGCCATGGAAAAACTTCACTTCGTCTTCAGATTTTGGATAAAATCTCCAATAAACCTTTTTTGATCGACTCGGGAGCAGAGATTTCGGTTTTGCCAAAGCCTAGTGACTCTTCGCTGAAACCCTTACCTTTTAAACTTCTTGCTGCAAAAAATTCAGAAATAAATGCATATGACATGATAGAGAAAGAAATAGATTTTGAATTTTCAAAGAAATTAACTTGGAATTTTTTGGTGGCTGATGTGCCTTATCCTATTTTTGGCGGTGATGCTCTGGAACACTTTCACTTACTACCAGATCTAAAACTCAATAAATTGGTCAATGCGGATACTCAGGAATCTGTCTGTGCCTTAGACGTGCAACTCCCATTTTTAACATCTCGGTTCTTGAATTGAAAAATAATAAGTATGAAAAGTTATTAAAGGAATTTCCCACAGTAATTGGACTAAAGCCAAACCCTCCATCAATGAATCATGGTATTTATCACCATATTGAGACTTCTGGACCCCCCAGAGCACAAAAATTTCGTAGGCTTTCTAGAGAAAAATTGATTTATGCGGAGAAAGAATTTCTTAGATTGGAAGCTGCTGGTCTTTGCCGTGACTCTCGAAGCTCCTGGGCCTCTCCGATTCACATGGTGGATAAGGGAAATGGAGAGTGGCGCATTTGTGGGGACTACAGACGTCTCAATTGTGCCACTGTTCCTGACAGATATCCTGTACCTCGTTTGCATGATTTTTCTGGCATTTTACATAAAAAAACGATTTTCTCAGCTCTGGATCTGGAGAAAGCTTTTCATCAGATTCCAATAGCTCCTGAGGATATTCCCAAGACGGCTCTTGTTACTCCATTTGGACTCTTTGAGTTTCTTGTAATGACATTTGGTTTTCGCAATGCAACCCAGACCTTCCAGAGATATATTAATCTTGCTCTTAGGGGACTAGATTTCGTATTTGCTTATGTAGACGACATTCTCATTGCCTCCTCCTCACCTGAACAACATGAACTTCACTTGAAGTTGGTTCTTGAACGATTGAAAAAATTTCATCTGAAGTTGAATCTGAACAAGTGTCGTTTTGGCCAACAAGAGCTGGTCTTTCTTGGACATCACATCAGTGCTCAGGGCTTTAAACCGAATCCAAGTGCTGTAGATACCATAAAAAACTTTCCCAAACCGATTGTACTTCATGACCTCCGTAGATTTCTAGGCCTAATAAATTTTTATAGACCATTTTTACCCAATGCTGCAAGGACCCAAGATTCTTTGAACAAATTGTTGGGCAATGCGAAAAAGAAGGACAAACGTCCAGTTCCCTGGACTGACGCGGCTCTTGCTGATTTTGAACAATGTAAATTGGATCTAGCGAATGCTGTACTTATGTCTCTTCCCTCGGAGAACCTTGAAATTCGTCTCATCACTGATGCTTCGGACTTTGCTATTGCAGGTGCAGTTGAGCAATGTGATGATAATTTATGGCAACCCTTGGCATTCTTTTCAAAAAAGCTCAATAATGCACAACGTAAATACAGTACTTTTGACAGAGAACTTATTGCAATTCATGAATCTTTGAAACATTTTCGCTATCTTTTAGAGGGAAGAGAGTTTACGATCTACACAGATTATGCTCCTTTAACCTATGCATTAGACTCGAACTTGGATAAATGCTCAGCAATTAGAGCTCGCAGATTATCGGAAATTGCAGAATTCAATTGTGTTATTCGCTCTGTAAAGGGCAAGGATAATGTAGTGGCAGATGCCCTTTCACGCATTGAATCTGTTGCTTTCTCGTCTGAGTTGAGTTCCTCCTGTGACCCTCCAAGAATTGATGCCTTTGCCATGCCTGTCTACTTTGATGTCATTGCTTTGGCTGAGGAACAGCACAATGATGAGCAGCTGCAAGGTATTTTGTCCAATCCAACTCATCCTTTAGCTCTCAGAACTCTCACCATAGGTCCCAATAGAACCAAAATTTACTGCAATATTCACGAAGATAAACTAAGACCTTATGTCCCCTCTTCTCTTCGTAAAACAGTTTTTGATATTTTCCACAATAGAGGTCATCCTAGCCCAAAAATCACTGATCGTCTCATTTACCAGCACTATGTTTGGCCCAATATGCACTCCAACATCAAGAGCTGGTCAAAGACCTGTTTACAGTGTCAAAAAGCTAAGATCTCTCTCGTGGAAACAGATTTTTGCCTTCTCACTTCGTCATTCCAGATGGTCGCTTCACTCATGTTCATATCGACATTGTGGGACCTCTGCCGGTCAGTAATGGTTGCAAATATTTACTGACCATGATTGACAGATTCACTCGGTGGCCTGAAGCGGTTCCTATGTCAGACTGTTCGGCCTCTACCGTAGCAAGAATCTTCTTTGACTCCTGGGTGGCTCGTTTCGGAGCTCCAGTCAAGGTTACTACTGACCAAGGAAGACAATTTGAATCTCAACTTTTTAAGGAGCTGTGCAAGTTTACTGGTACCGAACGTATTCACAGCACTCCTTACCACCCAGAGGCCAATGGCCTGGTAGAGAGATGGCATAGGGCCCTCAAAGCTGCCATTATGTGCAGTACACAATCTGCAGACTGGCATAATGCCCTCTCCTCAGTCCTTCTTGGTTTACGTACTTCTTTGCGCTCAGACACGGAAACATCTCCGTCTGAATTTGTGTATGGCACAACCTTGCGGTTGCCTGGTAATTTTCATGATTTCGATGGGTTCATGCCAGATGAGCACTCCTTTTTGCAGGAATTTAAAGGCTACATGCAGCGGATTCGTCCGGTGCCTGTGAGCCATAACATTGCTGCCAAACCCTTCGTCTTCAAGGATTTAACCCGCTGCTCTCATGTTTTTGAGAGAATCAAGGCGGTCAAACCTCCTCTCACTCCACCCTTTAGAGGACCCTTCAGAGTAATAAAAAGGTCCTCTGATTTGAAATGTTTCGTCATAGATAGGGATGGGAAAGCAACAACCGTATCTGGAAGTTTACTCAAACCTGCGTACTTTCTGGATGGAGATGTTAAAGTCACAACAGACAAAAACCCTGACTTGCGCAATTGTGATCTGAATACAGTCAATGAAACTCTCCTTTTTGACAATGTGCCGACAAAATCAGCTCTTGCAGATCAGGACACAATCAGTGAAGATCAAAACTCTACACCCCGAATTGAGAATCCGGAGTTAGCCATAAATCAAAGTCTGATCGCTCCCGTGTCTCTTGCGAATCAACAATCAAAAAAAAGATCAAACACAACTGATTATGATGCAATTCATGTTTTCGAGCAGCAACCATTAATAAAACCACGCTCAAGCTTGACATTTTGCAATGACGAAACGGACGATATCCTTGACGTAATTAGTAAGACTCCAAATGTCAACCCAGACTTTGCGACAAAATTTATTGTGAAGGCTCAAGTTCACGCTCCAGACAATGCTGTAGGCAGATCATCCCCATATTCCATACTCATGAAAGCGAATAAACAAAGATTTATACCTAACATTTTAAGACAGAGAAAGTTGGATCGGCTTGATGCATCAGTCGATCTGAACACTACCGATTTTCGTAAAGAAAGCGTCAAATTCAGTGATCCATTATATAGTTATCCAAAGTATGCGATAGATGCCATTGGAAATATCGTACCTAGTTTTAAGCAAACTGTACATACAAACAAGTCTTCCGACTTTAACGACATAACCACATGGTTAACAAAGACGACTAACTTATTGGAAAAATTCTTTACATTTTTTACAGGCTTGCAGCAAAGTCCGCACTAAGGTCATTCCTTGTCTTGTGGACCGAGCACCATGCAAGCTGTTGTGAATGAGATTGCGCTTCTGGACAAGAGGATTGCGGAATTGCAATGCCTCTCTACCAAAGAAAAAGACATGGTCAAGAGGACCGAAGTTAACAATATGTTAATAGATTTTGAGCTAGCGAAAACGCATTTGTTAGATTTTAAGGAAAAAAAGTTTTACAAGAAACACTTGAAAGGAGCTTGCTCGAAAGTCAATTCTACCATAGATAGTAACAATAATGATCTGTATCCAAAACTTTTATACAACGGAGTTGCGATTCTACGTTTCTTTGTTTACAATATTCCTCATAGACTCAGTAAAAACAGACTTCTTGCATTTTTTAATACTTTTGAAGATTTAGAATTAACCGTAGAATCAGTTTTTCACAAGAAAATTCCGACCAGTACAATAGTATGTTGCAAAAACTTAGCAACTTCCTGTGAGCTGCAGTCTCTCTTTTGCCTGAATAAACTTATTTATGTCACGGAAAAGTATTCTGTGAGCTTGCGTGTAAAGCCTGAGGAGACTGTCTACTTTGCTTCTGCCAAGAAAAATATTTTTGATGAATCGGTTTCTGAGAGAATGTCAAAATTCATGGCTAACGCATGCCAGCTCTGAATATACTTCTGTCGATACTTACTCATGAAGATAGATTAAATTTTGAATTGGCTTATCCAGAGTACAGGGCACTCTTTCAGAGTAGCTCCATAGATTTCAGAACTGATTTCATAAGGTATGCGAATGCGAGAGCTCTTGAGTACATCATTTCGGACGTAACAACTCACAGGCTAAACAGTATATTGATTGTAAAGCAGAAACAACACTTAAGTGTATCAATTGTTAGATCCCTTGTGGAACATTATATTGAGGCGAATATTTTAACTCGCCGGGAAGAGAAACTGTATCTCTCATTAGCGGATCTCAGGGGGGCTGTGATCTCCTCACCAGTTTTTCAACTGTTTAATGATAATTTTATTGTCTCAAGATTCACTCTTGGAAAAACACATGATTATTTTGATAATGTATTCAAATTAGAAGAATTATTGAAACTAGAAATTGAGGAGAATCCACTAGCGCGCTTGAGATTCCTGCGTCATGATTGTTTCCAATCTCTTGTAGCTTTGCGATTAACTGTGTGTACGGAACTGCTTACATCATGTCTGATCAAGTTTGTGAGTTACAATCAAGTTTTGTCGGAACTGCAGCTTGTGGATTGTGAGAGTACTGGTCTGGAACTTCCGCTTCTGTTTGTTATAGAGGCAGTCCTCTCAGGACAGAACATAATGGATACATTTTGCTTCACGTTTTCAAAGCAAAGAGTGCTTTCACACAGGAGTAACTTCAGTCCGGAACTTTATACTTCAAACACCTTGAAACATTTAGATTTAACTAATAATCAAGCGATGGAATCTGTGTTGAATAAAATCATAGTTAATTGCCCACGCTTAACAGCTTTGAACTTGCAAGGTATCATGTTGTGTTCTCCATTTTCTGTGGAGCCTTCTTTGCTATTGAAAACGCTTAAATTCAGTCATAGTCAGTTCACTGATAAAGTTTTTGAGACAATCATGTCATGGAAATTGGAGGAGATGGAAGTGTTGAATCATATGTCTGCAAAAAATAAGCAGAATAAAACCATTAAATTGGAACAATTATGTGCCCTCTTGCTCTCTTCTCCAAAATTCATGTTAACATTGATAAAATGCAAGTATGATTTTGACATATTCTTACAGAAAAAGTTAACTAATGCAGGCATTTGGTTTCGGCAAGCTCCAGATCAATTAACAGTTATAGTTAAGGATACCAGAGTGCCTTTGAACTAAATTAATATTAACTAGTTTCAAGTGATCAATGAATAATGTAATTCAATGCGACAATTGTGATTTTGCAATAAGAAAAAATATGATTCGACACATCAAGTGTTACGTGCTAAATTAGCACATCAGATGATAAATGAAAGTTGTTATTTGTTTAACAAGTTGTTGCGTTATGGTTAAGTTTCTCCATTATTTTAAGATCTTAGAATACTTTTAAGATGTTGCGCTTTTGCATACAGCTTTTGCTTGAATTTTAATTTGTTTAAGCGACCAGAATACCGTTCACACCTTTCAGCGCCACTAATATTAAGGAATAACAATCCTGTAAATAATTCAGCGCCTCTAATCATAAGGAATATTAATCCTGTAAATAAATCAGCGCATATTTGTATTGTTCACCCCAGGATTGTCATTGGGGGGGGGGGGGAGCACTGTGGCGACTATGTGCTGGAAATCAGCCCAACTCCGACTCTTCCGATGCGTGACGTAGGCACAGGGGGCGGAGCTTAGCGGTGTGAAGCGGGCAGCGGAGCGAGCGCACGACGCTCGCCAGTGTAGCTCAGGCAGCCAATCTGAGCGGTCAGCTTCCAGTGGGAAGCGAGAGACAACTTACCATCTAAACTCATTAAATAAAACCTTTTGCAGTTAACCACGTCTGCTTCTTGGACCAACTCCAAGCCCAACACGCAGAGCTTGTGGGAGCTCAGGCAACACCGTGCCAAATCCTCACAACGTGATACGCTCCATATATATATTCATGGGACGTTCCACGTCAAGTGAGCAATTCACATTGACGCATTTCTGCATTGACAAATTGATTGGTATCCATCCTCAGAATACTCAAAATTTTTTTCAGATTTTCAGGTGCATGTATGTGGAAGTTAGTCTATGAATTATTATCCTATTCAAAACCTGAATTATCCAAAATTAAACTTTTTTCTCAATTTTGAGAGCCCAAATAATCTTGTGTATGTGTGAAAATGAAAAAAAGTTGAGAACAAAAATTATGCTGAATACTACAAAGATTATAAAAAAAAATTGTTCGACACCAGAATCCTTCATCCGGATAGGCTACTCTATGAATTAAACATGTTTCAACCAGTTTGGCTATGTTCGCCCACTTATTTTTGACCTTTCAAGTTATACGTACAAACCTTTGTTCGATAGCTTGAAAATGGTCTCACACATTTTTTGGAGAAATTCCAATATCTCCTGCAATTAATTGTTTAAATCTGCAATATCACAATCCTCTTTTTGTTAGTTTTAACATATTAGTTCCACGATGAAGCTCACAGTGAGGATATCATGCCTTCGGGTCATCAATCTCAGCCAAACTCTTCAGATATGTTCCCTGACACTGGATCAAGCTATCGGAAGAGTTTGGAGTTTCAGCGCTGCCTTGTTATAGAATTTTTTATGACTTTAGACTGAGGCAGCTATATATAGATATACATATCTGCCTTGATTT
The DNA here is from genome assembly GCA_020882725.1 of Aphelinus certus. Taxonomy (NCBI): domain Eukaryota; kingdom Metazoa; phylum Arthropoda; class Insecta; order Hymenoptera; family Aphelinidae; genus Aphelinus; species Aphelinus certus. The sequence goes on from JAJGXB010000072.1 coordinate 15,579, forward strand.
GTCTAAAATTCACATAATTTTCATAACTTCATCAAGAAAATAATGTGTAGGACCCGGAGACCGTGGTACCCCCTTGTAAGAGAAATATATATGATTTAAACGATTACACCTATTGGTTGTAATGAACAGAAATGAACAAGGGAATTATTTCTGAAACTTATTTGTATTACGATGCACAGCAGAAAAATTGTACTCTCTCAAAATATCGGTTCCGGAAGCTGTCGAAAAGTTAATGCCTAATTCAATTCAAGAACATCCGAGAATACCATAACGTAGGTATTATACCGGTATCCTAGGAAGAGTATAGAAGAGTATCTTATCAACCCTGCACGGTGGGGCACTTGCACAGGCCTAGACCCATTTGCTCAGTCAAGTGAGTATACGCATATAAATTTGAACTTTGATCTATTCTCATGAATATATTCTTTTTTTCTCTCTACTATATCCTACCCAAGTGCTCTTTCAAGTCTTACATGGCTTTCGATCTTCAGTACAATCTCTGCCAAAAAATGATTCTTTCCGGACGGAGATCGAATCTACGACCTGCTGGGCGCCAGGTCAACGCAAAACAGGGTCTTCCCGTAAATGAACGTGTGCCTCTACTGACAGAGCCATCGACACCAGTCTTTTTATATATTTATCCTCGTTCATATTTCTTTCATGAGTAATCTGTCGTCAGCTCAGATTTAACACCGAAATATCGAACTTAAAAATATTTGTGGACAAAATTAATCATAACGTTGAAACATAAAATGTACCACTTCTGACAAATTTCGACCAACATACTCGGATTCTACAGAGAATCAATTTCAATGGAAAAGTGCTTGTTGAATACTTTTGCATAGCATTGGATGTTTCTGGGTATTGAGTGTTCAAGAAAAAGTTGAAAGCGTATAAAAATAAAAGGAACCAATTAAATTTTTCTAGGTCGGATTGAATTACACACGGATAGGTACCCAGCTCTTGGAGTGAAATTCATTGGAGAGAATTAAGCATTACTCATTACCTCATTTCTTCCTCTTCAATCACAGGTTTGATATCAGGTTTATCTTCAGCTTCAATTTTGATATTATCGTGGTCTGCGTCCATTCTATCTCGGAGTTCTTTTTCTTTGAAAGCTCTCAATTTCATGTCACGATTACTTTTGAGTACAAGTCCACGACTGTTTCTATCAGTGAGTTCAAGATCAGTTCTATCTTGAAGGCCATGATTAGTTGTTTTTTGATTTCGAGATCTATTCCTGTTTCTAAGCTCGCGCTCTCGATCTGTACATTTATGCATCTTTCTTTCTTGGTTAGATCTATCCCGCAGATCTCTAAGGTCCCTCTTTGGTATTTTCCCCAGCGCACAAGATCTGATCTCAGATCGCACACGAAGCTGTACTGACCTTACCCGACTTGCGATATGATTACTGCGATTATGTACGTGTCTAGATGCAGATTTATTTGGAAGGTGGTTTTCTTGAGATCTCATGGTCATCCGTCTTCTAATTGTTCGGCGAGGAGCTTCATCACCAATATCTTTATCAGATGAAGAAACATCATGCCGATTATACATTGGATATCCTTTCAGCGTTTGTGTACCTGTATAAATTCACAATTAATTTCAAAAAGAATATTATGAAATAATTGGAGTTTACAGTCATGAATTCAATACTTTCACAAAAAAGTATTTTTTGCTGGATATATCGTCGCCTCCAAGCAAAAAGGGGGCAACTCGCTGGCCGGGCAAAAAGGGGCCAAATCGCCGTCCGTGCAAGAAGGGGCCAACTCGCCGTCCGTGCAAGAAGGGGCCAACTCGCCGTCCGTGCAAAAAGGGGCCAACTCAGGCGAGTTTTGAATTTCACATAAAATTTAGTTCACGACTCCCTTGAGAAATCTTATGCACGCTATGTGATAGCCGTATAGTACGTCTCTTTCAATGAATAGGTGATTTTCACGTAATTTACATGTCATCAGAATGTAATATGTCAAGTTAACTATTTACGTTAAACGGCTTTTGCCTCGATGGTTTCTTGTAGAAATTGGTATAAATATGTTTTTGAGGTCGCTCATAATAAATTCGGCCTCAAATTCTAAAAATTCAAAATAGAGCCTCCAAGATCACGACAAAAATTTGAAAAAAATTGAATTTTGTTGAAAATTGGTACATATGGGTTTTCGAGGTCGCTGATTACGAATCCGGCCTCAGATTTCAGAAATTCAAATAAGATCAAGCCTCTACACTGAGAAAAATTCTCTTATCGGAATCTGCTATATGATGTAGTAAACGTAATTATAGAAGAATCTACTATAAATATCGTTAAATTAACTTTATTTGTGTGAATAAACCTCATGTTTAACAGTTTTTTTTATCAATGTTCAATTACTATTTGATTATTGTTCATCGACCAATAATTATTGTTTGATGAACCAGAATTATAAGTCAACTGTGTCCGCTCAATCATTTCTACTATAAATAAAAGTACTGTATAGAGTAAAATCTACTTTAAATATAGTATAATTAATATTTTTTCCATGGTATACATGCGTGAAATTTGTATATTTGGATTCACAATATCTCATAGCTGGGTCAAAACAGAACTGTTAAGGTCCGACCGTTATTTATAGGGGCGGTTGGGCGAAATACCCCAATATTGGTGGTAATGTTTGTTATTGGAAGGGTGTCGCGATCCGTTATCCGTGTGTAAGATCGCTCGGTCACTTACATATTCATAATCCGTCCGGCGCCTGGTTGTCTTTGGCTGGAGCTTGGCAGCATGACAGCCGAGTAGTCCGTGGCGCGCTGGGCCGTATACTCGTGTTGGTTCCGGATGCATGTGTGGTGAGGGGGGGGGGTGTTGTTAATAAACCCACTTCATGTGCACTAGCACTGAACTTTATTATGTTACCAAATCCTATATCTAACACTCGATCCCGCGGTAACGGTTGGGAAGCGCAGTTGCACTTCACGAGAATTACCTCTCCCTCATGGAGTGATAACAAGCGCGCGTGGCTCAGCGTCTTTCCTCCGTTCCCACGCGCGAATACTTATGACTACAAAGCTCGCTCACTTCGTTACAAATCTATGTATGCGCTGCAAGGCGCATCGGTTTACTTATATATGTCATTCAACTTTTTTACATAGCACCTATTAATCCTGGCAAAACGCTATTGGTAAGAGATTCCATTCGCTCATGGCACATCGGCCTGTCTCCGATAAAAATATATAAACATAGATAAATTCTGATCTGGCCAGATCAATTGCTTATTTCCTATAGCGAACAATTCTAGTTGCATTACATGCAGGGTTTCATACATTCGTCTATACATTCATTCGTCGTTCTCGCTCGAGTGCCCGCTGGCTACTCGTCAACTTATACGTGCCGATAAGAAGATCTCCTATGGCCGTTTCTAACTAATTCAAAGCTGCACAGTTGCCGTGTGTAACTCGCACTTATAAAATAGCATTTCCGCACGAGCGCCCGCTGGCTGCTCGTGGCTTCGCACAGGCTGATAAGAGAATATCTTATAGCCGACATCCATCCGTTTCAATGTTGGGCAGCTGCACAAAAATGCAAGCTGTCCTCGTGATTCCCATGCATTATGTGTAACTCGCCATCCGTCGCATGGATGCGTCTCAATCAGCGCATTCTTACACTTACACATGTATGCTTAATCCTAATGTCGCTTCTCGGCGCAACTCGGATAGCATGTGGGAAAATGCGCATCGTGAATGTGCGATGCGACTCGTGTCAATCTAGAATTTCAAAAGAGGGGGAGGGCAAGGCTGGGCCATAACAGAACTATATTTATAGTAGATTTATAGTTCACGCAACTATAAACTGCTCTCAGTGTAAGATCACCTGACAAAAATATGGAAAAAAATTGAATTTTGTTGAAAATTGGTATACATGAGCTTTTCAAAGGAACTTGTAGAACAAATATATAAATATAATTATAATTGGGAATACACACACAAATGCATGCATTAACTCCAAACGCGCTAAAACTAGAAGAAATGTAATCACACTTAAAACGGTTTTTTCTATAAAGTCGAATATGAGATGGCATTTTATTTGGGTAACATTCTAAAAGGATGTTTCCTCGTTACAGTCGACGATATGGAAGATTTAGGCTTATTTCAATCTGAAGCTTTATGTGTAATCAGTCACCTTAAAAACCCATATATACCAAGTTTAATTAGACTCCATTATTGGGAGTTCGCTCGTCAAGCCCCACACCACATGGGTACTTAAAGTTGTCCTGTAAAAATAGATTAAAATGACTATTCAAGGGGAGCCTTGTACCGCCAACACTTCCAAATTTTGCAAACACTTGTCTGTGGTACTATTACAATTATCCACTGTAAAAACTCATATTCTATCATGCTAATACATATCCTGAGTTATCAATATCATATTTATATAGATCAAGCATTACTAATACTTGACGCCACCTAACTTTCAGTAGTTACATGTATTGATGGTCAATATATTGTCTCTATTGCGCTAAAATTTTCAAGAAACTATCAATGAAGTACATGTGTCATGGATTGCATTTACTTGATAAGAAAGATTAATCCAAAAAGTAAATTATAAGCTGTGCATTACACGTACACCTTATAACACACTAGGTAGTGCATAGATATCATATGATTTTTTTAATATCAATAAGAAAATGTTGAAGTTCACTAAACATGGGTAATATTCATGAATATTGGACTCATGCAATCCACTCATGTTGTATAAACTGCATAGCTAAGGTCCAAGCAGCTATTGCCGGATGGGCTCAAACTATAACCTCAAGTTATCTACTCATGGAATTAGCTAATGTAAATCAATCCACTTGAGAGTTTGATCACTAGATGCGCAATTTGATAACGAATTCAAATTCATATAGTTTGCCTATCCTTAAATGACTTTATAAACAACTTTGTGAACGTTATACTTGCCTATACTGGAGACTTATATGACCCATGTATGGCAAAGGTTAGGTTACCGACCATAGACTTCTAGACATTCAAAGCCACTTTGGAAGCTCCAAACTTATTTCCGGACTGGCAAACTATGTATATTTGAATTCCTTATCAAATTGCGCATCTAGTGATCATACTCTCAAGTAGATTGATTTACATTAGCTAATTCCATGAGTAAATAACTTGAGGTTGTAGTTTGAGCCCATCCGGCAATAGCTGCTTCGACCATAGCTATGCAGTTTATACAATATGAGTGGATTTCATGAGTCCAATATTCATGAATATTTCCCATGTTTAGTGAACTTCAACATTTTCTTATTGATATTAAAAAAATCATATGATATCCATGCACTGCCTAGTGTGTTATAAGGTGTACGTGTAATGCACAGCTTATAATTTACTTTTTGGATTAATCTTTCTTATCGAGTGAATGCAATCCATGACACATGAACTTTATTGAAAGTTTCTTGAAAATTTTAGCACAAAAGAGACAATATATTGACCATCAATACATGTAACTACTGAAAGTTAGGTGGCGTCAAGTATTAGTAATGCTTGATCTATATAAATATGATATTGATATCTCAGGATATGTATTAGCATGATAGAATGTGAGTTTTTACAGTGGATAATTGTAATTATACTACAGACAAGTGCTTGCAAAATTTGGAAGTGTTGGCGGTACAAGGCTCCCCTTGAATAGTCATTTTAGCCTATTTTTACCCCTATTTTAAGAAATATATTAATTTTTTGGGAGCTCCCAGAGCCCAGGGCCATTTTTTCACTATATGGGCTGTATGTGGTATGAGTTAGGACAACTTTTAGTACCCATGTGGTGTGGGGCTTGACGAGCGAACTTGCAGGGTTCAAAAATAGAGGCTCAAATTGGTAATGTGGAGTATTTAATGTGCTCCAATGTCCTTGGAAATAATTTTTCTATAAAATTCAGGCAATTTGCAGATAAAAGTGTCCCATTCATTTTTGGCCTCAGAGGTCATTCTCAGGGTGTAAATAAGGTTGAAAATGCCTCTGAAAATGCAAAAACAGCAAAATCAGCAACCTTGCCTATTTATTAAACAGGGTTAAAGTGCTCGGAAAAATTTGGAAAAATTCTGGGAATTCGGCATGATACCCTAGAACTCACAAAAAAATTTTGAGCCGAATCAAATTTTTTCATGTTTGATCCCACAGAGAATTGCCAACCAATTTTCGACAAAATTCAATTTTTTTCCAAATTTTTGTCAGGTGATCTTAGAGGCTCCAATCTGCATTTCTAGAATTTGAGGCCAGATTCGTGATCAGTGAGCTCAAAAACCCATGGATACCAATTTTCAATAAATTACAATTTTTTTCCAAATTTTTGTCAGGTGATCTTAGAGGCTTGATCTGATTTGAATTTTCAAAATCTGAGGCCGGATTCGTGATCAGCGAACTCAAAAACCCATATATACCAATTTTCAACAAAATTCAATTTTCGTCCCAGCGGCAGTAAAGTGCCTACTTTGCGTCCTGGCGTTTGCAAAGAATGGCACTTTTCTGCCGCGGGGTACGAAAAATAGTATATGCACCTCGCTCATCTATGCGATTTCGGCACGCGCAAACTCGCTGCTCTCGGATCGCAAACGTTTTTCGTGCCGAAATCGCCTAACCTCGCTCGGGTGCATAATATACTATTTTTTCCAAATTTTTGTCAGGTGATCTAAGAGGCTCTAATTTGAATTTTCAGAATCTGAAGCCGTATTCGTAATTAGCGACCTCAAAAACCCATGTATACCAATTTTCAACAAAATTCAATTTCTTTCCAAATTATTGTCAAGTGATCTTAGAGCCTCTAATTTGTATTTTCAAAATTTGAGGCCGGATTCGTGATCAACGACCTCAAAAACCCATGTATACCAATTATCAACAAAATTCAATTTTTTTCCAAATTGTTGTCGAGTGATCTCAGGGGCTTGATCTATTTTGCATTTTTAAAATGTGAGGCCGGATTCGTGATCAGCGACCTCGAAAACCCATGTATACCAATTTTCAACAAAATTCAATTTCTTTCCAAATTATTGTCAAGTGATCTTAGAGGCTCTAATTTGTATTCTCAAAATTTGAGGCTGAATTCGTGATCAGCGACCTAAAAAACCCATGTACACCAATCTTCAACAAAATTCAGTTGTTTTTCCAAATTTTTGTCAAGTGATCTTGGAGGCTCTATTCCGAATTTCTAGAGATTGAGGCCGGATTCATTATGAGCGACCTCAAAAACATATGTATACCAATTTCTACAAGAAACCATCGAGGCAAAAGCCGTTTAACGTAAATAGTTAACTTGACATATTACATTCTGATGACATGTAAATTACGTGAAAATCACCTATTCATTGAAAGAGACGTACTATACGGCTATCACATAACGTGCATAAGATTTCTCAAGGGAGTCGTGAACTAAATTTTATGTGAAATTCAAAACTCACCTGAGTTGGCCCCTTTTTGCACGGACGACGAGTTGACCCCTTTTTGCCCGGCCAGCGAGTTGGCCCCTTTTTGCTCGAAGACGACGATATGATTCATAATCTTGCAATTTTCTCTATAGATTATGTTCTAGACAAAAAAAGAAACTAACATTTGTTGTGACTTCACAATCACCTAATAATATAATGTTTCTTATTCATCTAAGCTATTCCAGCACACGCGAGCTAGTGACCCTCACCGCCCTGAGGTTGCAAACATTTTTCGTGCCAAATTTGCCTAACCTTGCTCGGATGCACAAAGTACTAATTTTTTTGTGTCACTGATGATTTTCTAGTGGTTTCTGAAAGTCGTGGTAATTATACATGCAATTGAGATGATATGAAAATTATTTTGAAATGATTTTTTTCCCGCTGCATCGGGAATGACGAAGAAGAATACGTGATGTTTATTCGTGTCAAATTCGTTGTAAGTGTATTGTCCTAATTTCTATTCAGAGAGGAGGGAGGGCAGGAATCTATATTACATTAGAAAAGTTTGTTTGGCGTTGTAAGGGAGATATCGCACCGCTAGTGAATAGTCACTTGCCCACTCACAAATTCTCAATCATTCCGACGTATGGTCATCTTCGATGGAGCTTGACAGTATTGCACCCGAGAGTCCTTGGCGTGGTGAGCCGTATGTTCGCTCGTCTTGAGAGAATTTGGGACAGAATTAGGAAATTGATTATGTTCACCAACATCAACTATTTTATCGATCTGTAAACTGGCTTGACTTACACTCGAGGTCTTGATGATCTCGAGACTAATGTGTTCTATAGAAACACGATGTCTAGGTGGTAAATTATTCCAGGTGCAACGCGTCTTACGAGGAAGCTGCTTCGCTCGCGTGCACCGTGTCTGACCACCCATGTGGTATCCGAGATGAGCGTGAGTTTACTCGTCGCTATCCACTGCTGCTGCTTCTTTTATCATCGACGTGATTGTGCACTCACAAAAACACCAAATGTGGACGGAAACGGTTCGAGAGCGCTGTTGCAATTTTCGAGAATTACCTTTTCCTCGTAGAGTGGTAACAATCACGCGTGGCTCTGCGCCCCCCCCCCCTCCACTCGCACCGCACGCTTGCGCGCTTACATCTACGGAGGACGCTTACTCGGTGAAAAATTTGAGGGATGCATGACAAGGTCTTGAATCAGCAAAAATAAAAACATTTTACATAATCAAAAAATATTTCAAATTATAGTTCCCGATTTTTCCGCTGGCGCTGCGATTATAGCAGGCCAAGCATGTTTTTGAAAAAATGACGTTTTGAAATATAACCCGTTTTATATCTTTTTCTGAGAAATCATAAACATTTTGGAAAACTCAATTATCCATCGGAAAGCTGAAGGAAAAACTACATCGATAGTGAATCCCACATATATTGGTCGTATAGAATCTAAATTAAGCATCAAGAACGATTTAGAGAAAGTTCTAGCGTCCGCAGTTTTACGTCAACTCTCCAGTTCTGGAAAGTTGACGTTGAAGGCCTTGTATACTCAATGTATTATGTCTCGAGTAGAATAAAATATATGATAGAATTTCACGAGCAAATTATTCGTAGCAACGTGATTCGATCAAACACAAACCCACTATCGATCCACGAAAGTAACCAATGAGAAATCAGGTCAGAATTTTTGGGTGGTCCTTTCAACCTGCAGCACCGAAGTCCTGTAATTGATATGGGTATGTTTATGGCATTTTTTATGCACGAAGCTCATTAAAAGTATGCGCGGGTGCATCGGCCAGCCAGCCATCTTTAACCAGCCGGCCTATCCCCGACCCTTTTTTTCCACAGGCCTTCACGAGCAGTAAAATTTCTCATCCCTCCAGACAATAACCATGGCCAGTACAGGACCGAGAGGCATCAGCGGATATCCTTACAGCGGATATCACAAACATATGTTACTGCCAATGGTGGGAAGGAAAATTTTTTATTTTTGAGTTATTAGTGTAGTTAAATAAGCATACTTGATTCCACTACATCAACCGTTAATATCAACTTTCGGAATCCAACAATCCAAATTCCCAGATTCTAAAACAATCGATTCCCGCGATTCAAAATATATTTAAATCAGCAATTGAGAGGCAATTCGGTATGATGAAACGCGAATCAAGTATGCTCATTTGTCTATACTGATAACTCAAAAATGAAAAATTTCCCACCCCACAGCTGGCAGTGACAACATGTGTTTGTCTTTACAAGGATATCCGCTGATACCTATCGGGCCTGGGGCTCGATGGAGCGCCCTGTACTGGCCAAGGCTATTGTCTCGAGGGAGGAAAAACTTTAATACTCGGGAAAGCCTGTGAAAAAAAAGGGTCGAGGATAGGGTGGAGACCGGTTAGAGCCGGCTGGCTGGTCGATGTACCCACGCATACTTGCAATGAGCTACGTGCATAAAAAATGTCATAAACATACCCATATCAATTACAAGACTTCGGTGCTGCAGGTTGGAAGGACTTGATTTCTCATTGGTTACTTTCGTGGCACGATTATGGGTTTGCTTTTGATTGAATCACATCGCTACGAAAAATTTGCCCGCAAAATTCTATAATTCATTTTATTCTATTCATTGTTGAATATCACAAATGGACACCCTGTACATCTGTCTACTGAGTTTGAAATGATGTTACGTTTTTACTGGATTGCGTGGTTCGAATCAAAATTCAAGATTCTGCCAGTACCAACAGTTAAAATCGTTTGATCACGAATTGATATTAGAAGCCGAAATAATTCGGTTAATTTTCTGGACTTATCAATTATCAAAAGTGAAAACCGTTCGCTCACGTTTTGGTATCAGAAACCAACATATACTCATTTTACACTAGTGAGAAAAATTGTTTGCTCTCCATTGAATATATGTAAATGGTGTTTGTAATGTTTATTGTTGTTTTGTTTTGTAATAATGAATAGATAGATAGAAATCGATGTATTGAGATCTTGAGGTATAACCCTATCTGATCCTGTTTGTAAATTCATGAGAAGTACAGTGTAGAACTTAAATTATACATTAGAATTGATAGAGTGGAGACGCCGCAAAAGAATGAGTCGATGAGAAATCGGCGAGAACTCGGGAACAGGTTGACGAAACTGACTCGCGAGCCCTGTCGAGAAATCAGCTCGGGTCGAGAGCGCCTCAAGCTGATTTCGGCCGTGAACAGCGAGGATCTAGAGAAAATCGAACGACTGATCAAGAAATATCTGCCGGAAGAGGTAGATAGACTATGGATAACCACGATGACAGAACATCATATCAATGTACAATGAATGGGATTTTTCACGATGAATAATTGAAGCGCTCAATGAGTTCTATCGATCCCTCCAATTAATGTTTTCATCACGACGCTGTTTCATGAATTTTTTTAATGGTTTGTGCGGCACAACTTGGAAAAAGTCCGTTTTTTCCAAATTTCGCGCCCACGCATCAACTTTTCAAAAATTTTCACCATGGATATGAAAGCCCATTCGATGTTCTTTCGATCGGACATATCTGAAACTGCACCAGATCATAATCTCAACTATTTTTCAGAACGCATAAAGATCACAAAGCAAACCACAAATTTTCAGTTACATACTTTACGCCCACGCATCGATATTTTTATATTTTTCACGACGAAAGCTTGAAGCGCTCAATGAGTTCTATCGATCCGTCAGATCAGAATTCTCATAACTACGCAAATTCATAGTTTCCCAACGATTTATGAAGCACAACTTGCCACAATTCAGTTTTTCCGGCAGTTTTCCACGCATCAACTTTTCCAAAATTCTCACCATAGAATAGAAAAGCTCTTCGATTGATCTAAAAATCAGTGAAACTCAAATTTGTACCATACAACTAATTTACAGTTTTTTTCAATGGTTTATCGGATATCAAAAAGAACGCAACTTGAATTTTACCATTTTTAACGCCCACGCATCAATTTTTCGGAAATTTCAATACGGAACATGAAACCGCAGACAATTTTCTTCCGAACAGTTTTATTCGTTTTCATGGGAGTCAACTCCTTTATTGAAATATCTTCCCATGAAATTTCCGGGAGGATTAACTTTATAGTATAGTATAGATATAGATATTTTTAAGATACATAGAAATCGAACCAGTTTGTAAAATAAGCAGAATCGCGGTGTGGCAAGCATTCAGCGAAGTAGTCTCGAATAGATGAGGAACGACAGAGTATTTTTTGACCGACACCGGGAAAGAGTACGAGTATAAGATTGTAAATGAGAATCTATCTCAATTTAACATCACGCATGTAATGACTTCACCCTACCATCCTCAGACTAATTCGGTGGAACGCTGCAACAGAACGATCAAAACTATGTTGGCTATGTTCATGGGCAAGAACATGTACTCCCCACATCGTAACTTGGCCCCTAAACAGACGGGGCCGTACCGGATCGCGAAGAAGTTGTTCCCTTAACGTATATTTTAGACATGGGCCGGAGCAAACGGAATGCGAAGGCGCCCGTAAGCGAGCTAACGCAATGGATACCCCAACAAACGTCAAAAACCGCTTAGGTATGTAGCCAATTGTTATTTTTTTCATTTTGTTTACGAATTTTACAACATCATAGTATATATAATATGCATAAATAAACAGATTATTATATATGCTTATAAATCGAATACATTGAATTTACATTTGTATGACATTTGACAATCATAATCGAAATATAAACAATTATCAAACTATAACAATTAAGTAACTATGAATATTAAATTAATATTAACAATTGATTTAATTAATTTTTGTTCCGTCTTGCATATTATTAACATAAAGACGCGGGATAGTGTTCTCGCGATTCTTCTCAAGTTCTTGCGATTGTGCAAATTTTCAAATTCAAGACTACGGCGATGGTGTCTCGGCATTCAAGATTATAATATACAACCAGAATATATAACTGGAGGAAAGAACAAAATGGCGGATTTTCTCAGTCGTCCATTCAAAGAATGTACAAGAAATGAGGATGAAGTCATGATGGCCGGTGTTTTAGCTGGGAAACCATCCAAAGATTTGGTGAAACAAATCCAGCTGGAATCCAGTCAAAATCCAGCTAGAATCCAGCGTAAATCCAGCTGGAATCCAGTGCAAATCCAGCTGGAAATCCAGTCGATTTTTTTCAACAGGGAGGCTTTGATAGACGGCGAATACGCGTATGTAGCGACAATAGTTATTGCATAATTAGAGTCAACAAATTATCAAAATTAGTGAACTCCGTAAAAAACGAACTATAAGAGCAAATGTAAATATCTCGATTATAGGCAAATAAGGAACCAGCGTGTGAGTACACACTGTGACGTTTATCGGCATTCAGCAAAAAAGTAAGCTAAAAAACGAGTCAACGCAATACTCTGCGATGGTGCGTTAGACTATATAAAGGGCTGCGCGTCCTCAATCATGGTCATTCTTTCGCGAGCATCGGTAGAGCGCGTATCGGAATACGATCATCTCCGCGCATATAACATCATGTATTACGAGCGACCGCAACATCTGTACTTGCGCGATAGTTGTAACATCTTTGTAAATAATTTTCGTAGTACATAATAAATCAATAACTTTTTTTTTAATCAATTTCTTCGCATTTTTTACACCGAGTCCGAACCATATTAAATCACAAGCGCTTAAACACATGTTGGCAGTAGCGTTTTACAATCACTCACTTGCGAAGCATCTAACCTCTCGTAGGAAGTGATGCTGCATTTGAGTGCATTATACATGCACATTAGCCGGCTGGCCTAACATCACGATGAAAGGGGCCAAGCTAGGTGACACGGCTGTTAAACCAAGCGTTGTGGTTCGTCACCCAATGCCGGTGTTTTCATGCCAAATACACTCTTTTTACACTTACAAATCTTAATACATACACACAATCTATGTAAGTGGGTGTCCTGTACGAAATCCTGCAATTTTAATTTGATGAATACGATACATGGCAATTTCTTTAAGAGATGACGTTTCATGATAAAGTAAAATAAAATATTTGATATACCGCGAGTATATCTGGCGACCGTGAAAAAAATGCCCAGACGTACCTAAAAACCGATAGGTACGTTACACTTTCTCGAAGAGGCTTTATTTAAGACGAAAATTGTGCATTATTCCGGGAAAAATTGTACATTTCACAAACTCCTAATCATACATCAAATTGGGTAGTTCTTATATCATTTTTGTTTTCACTTGTAATGAACGAACATTTCGATGAATAAATGAATTAACATCCAGAAAACTTGTGCAAAATAATATTCAGCCGTTTTATTTTTCTGCAACAACGGTTGCTATGAGAAAAATGGAGAAATTTGCCGGCTAAGAAACGCACAGAAAAATTTCTAAAAGATAATTTCATTATTTTTTTTCTCAAAAACTATAGATCAAATCAAAAAAATTATAGGAACAAAAAGTCTTCAAATTACTCAAAGAACATCCTCGATTTTTTTCAGAAGTTTTTAAGCAATTTACGTTTTTTTGAGAATTTGAAAAATCAAAATTTTGAATAATTTCATCAAAAAATTCTGAAAAAAATTCAAGAGTGTTCTTCAGGTGATTCTAAGACTTTTTTGTTCTTAAGAATTTTTCGATTTGACCCATAGTTTTCGAGAAAAACAATTCCACGTTGAAAGCTACAATTTTTTCAGTCGGCCGCCATTTTGGATCTTGCAACAATAAATTTGAACAACTACAACTATGCCAACTTTTAGTTTAAGGTCAATGGACGCTCGAAATTCACTTCCCGGGGTTCGTTGCGACCGGCTTCCATGTTTTACAGTTGAAACAAAACAAAATTTTGACTCGAAATTTTGTGTTTTTTTGCAATCAATTGTTTATAACAATGAGGGCGTTTATTTAATCGAGATAAAAGTAACGGAATCGGAACGCTGACAAAATTTTGCACAAGAAAATGTTCTTTCCAAATTTTTTGAACCATTGTAACTAAATGAAATCTATCGCTCAAAAAAACGGCCGTCGAGCGGCCGTTTGGGCGCTAATGGGTTAATTGATCCATATATTTAATTGAATTAATTCTAAATTATTTTTAATTTTAATTTAATTTGGAAAATTAAAAAAGAAATTTTAATTTAATTCGACGTTTTAATTAATTGAATCAATTGAGTTTTTATTTCAATTGTTGCAGACATAAATTAAAAAGAACAGTTTTTAATTTTCAATTGGTCCTTTAATTAATTAATTCGTCTTCGTTTCAATTCAATTTTTTCGAGAATAATTAATGAATTTAACTTTTTAATTTTCAATTCTCAAATGAAAAATGCAAAAATGTCCCAACCCTGTATCATTGGTCGGAAAACATCTAATCCGCAGTGGGTAAAAGGTCGTTCACGGAAGGCCAAGCGACCTGGCGGCAAATTGCTCATGAGCGTAATTTTCTACAAATGACACAATTCTTTGAAATAAATTTGAGCATAATTCCAAGTCCTACTATTCTGAACTTTCGTCTGATTTCGTTTATAATGTATTCGTTGCTACCATGATTAAATTTTCTATGATAATAATCAATTATGTAGCGTACCTATCGGTATTTAGGTACGTTTGGGCATTTTTTTCACGGTCGCCAGATATACTCGCGGTATTTCAGATATTTCAATTTACTTTATCATGAAACGTTATCTTTTAAAGAAATTGCCATGTATCGTATTCATCAGATCGAAGTTGCAAGATTTCGTTTGTTGCCCCTTCCAACGTGTGGTTAGGCCAGCCGGCTAATGTGCATGTGTAATGCACTCAAATTCAGCATCACTTCCTACGAGAGGTTAGATGCTTCGCAAGTGAGTGATTGTAAAACGCTACTGCCAACATGTGTTTAAGCGCTTGTGATTTAATATGGTTCGGACTCGGTGTGAAAAATGCGAAGAAATTCATTAAAAAAAAAGTTACTGATTTATTATGTCCTACGAAAATTATTTACAAAGATGTTACAACTATCGCGCAAGTATAGAATTTGCGGTCGCTCGCAATACATGATGTTATATGCGCGGAGACGATCGTATTCCGATACGCGCTCTACCGATGCTCGCGAAAGAATGACCATGATTGAGGACGCGCGGCCCTTTATATAGTCCAACGTCCCATCGCAGGGTACTGCGTTGACTCGTTTTTTAGCTTACTCATTTGCTGAATGCCGGTGAACTTCACAGTGTGCACTCACGCGCTAGTTCCTTATTTGTCTATAATCGAGATATTTACATTTGCTATTATAGTTCGTTCTTTACGGAGTTAGCTAATTTCGATGATTTTTTGACTCCAATTATGCATTAACTATTGTCGCTACATACGCGTATTCGCAGTCTATCAAAGTCTGAGAATAACGCCAATTGCCTAATGTCGAGATATTTTTGTCAAGTTCAATAATTTATAACAATTAACTAATTGTGTATAACATCTTGGTGTCTTCATCTATATTTACCAAAAACTCAACATTAGACAATCGAGGCATTAGTTCCCGTAACATATCCGCCAATCGTTTTAAATTTCATAATGAATCAATGGCACAATTCGTGTTAACATAATTAATCAATAAGCTGTTGACATTGTTTGTTCACAACGTAATGATTCAATTCTCATATTTTGACTTGTATTCGATTCTGGAGATCATGTTCAAATGTCTACTGTAACGATTTTGTAAAAAATATAATGTAAAAATAATTAACAATAAACAAATTGCGTTATTACATAATGAGTTACGATTCGTTCGCATATCTCCACATAAGGATCTTAGTGTTACTTAGGCAGTCTCGAATTTAACTTGAATCATATTTTTCATAATAAACTACGCCATCAACGCTGTTAACAGATCGCGTAATTTGTTGACTCGTATTACAATGTATTTAGTTTGTCTGGATAGTTCGCACTTTTTCTACTGATCCCGTAATAATGGCGTCTCGAGCCGTATGTCCGCATATTCCGATTTTTCATAGTTCTACGCATCATTTCAATATCATTTACATTTTCATATTTTTCGCATATGGTTAGATATATTTATATATATACAATTTGAATCTACCCGACGATTCATGTATACCGCGTCACGCGCGTGTAGGCGCATATATGTACGCGATCTTATAATTAATACTTTTTCATGCTCCCTTCAACCAATAATTATTTAGCGTCATTGAACATTTTCATGCTAAAGGCTTGAGTTGCCCTTACAATTATTAATTTTGTTATTAGACTTTTAATGTCCAAAATCACCGGTTGATTTGAGAAATAATCCGACGTAAATCGGATCGGATTCAGTCGATAATATCCCGTTCTTATCAAAGAATGGAGTCAAGCTTGACATCTTATTATTTACATTTAGATCTTCTCCTTTCTTAATTCTTGTCAATTCCAACTGATAACTATTTTCCTGAACCTCTTTCATCCACAATATTTCAGCTGATTCTACACGGGGAGAAGAAAGGGAGGGGAGTCGCGCCGCCGAGAGAGCGACTGGCGCGCGGCCGGCTGCAGGCACTACAGCTACAGCAAGCGACTGCCTCGTGACTGCTCGCGGGGGCACCAGCGCTCCCCCGCGACGGCGCTCGAGGCAGGCTGGCTGCAGGCAATATATACAGCAAGCGACTGCCTCGCGACTGCAAAGTAATCTCATTGTATTAGAACTTATGTTGTTCCGAATGACTTGAAAATTTGTGAGCACGATAAGGAAACCCCAACAATGCTGATGATCAATCAGAATTGCCAAAATACGAACTAATCAATTTGAAATAAATGAATGATAGTCATCGTATCGCCGGGAAAAACGCAAGAGAGAAGTTTTTCGGTATGAAACTTTCTTAAAGGAGATTATTCATGTAACCAGAAATTGTAAATTGAATAGGGATCGGGTGAAAATTGGTAATGATTACACATAAAGTGAGTCTTAATAATATACATATATTGCTCCGATTTCAACATTTTATGCGCAAATATTTACCTTAAGATTATATAAATGTTTAATTCATAAAGCATACCGTGTTGCTATAAAACGCGTGCCGTTTTTCTCAATATACAGTGAAGGAGCAACTTTTGGCAACTTCTTTTGGTTCATTAATACCTTCTTATTACAATTTTCAACAATATACGCATGTGAATGACAATCAAAAGTATATTCTTGGAAAGTCTCTAAGCTAAAGAAAATCTTATCGTTTATCTCAATTATATCTACAATTTTTAAAAAAATCGCTTCGCTTTCTTCTACACTCACTAGAACAAACGAACCAATGCGATAAGTTATACTTTCAATTATGACTTTCTTGTAGTATTTGCATAATTCATTTTGTTCTAGGTACTGTGATTGCGAATTCTTATTATCTTTCTCATTGAGAAGACTGAATATAACGAATTTTGCAAACTGCAAGGCATGTATCATGTCACACGACATTAATGTTTGTTTCAAAAAATCATAAAAGTGGCTAAAATTGATAAAATCGATATTTTTCCGTGGGGGATCGATAGTTAGTATCTATAAGTAAAAAAATTGGCGAGAGGCTCATAAAATAATCAATTACAGTTGTAAAAATTTTGAAACTGGCTAGCTTTAAATATGGATTGTGGAAAAACTATTAGAGATATCGAGATGAATTTTTTTTTTGTATTTTCATTACTGTATAAGGACTTTTATTAATAATCTCATTATCGTAGGTATGATTTGAAAACTTGAAAAAAATCACAAAAATGGCCTTTTTTGGGGTTATTTTTCCCTTTCCACCTATTTTGCAACAACAATATTCAAGATCAATGTTTTGGAATAGTTAATCCTTATGCAAAATTTCATAACAAAACTTTTTTTCCTCTTGCATTTTACTCTAGGATTGATAGTATCCATACTATCTCAAAAGTAAAAGAGAAAAATGCTCAATTTTTCAACATTTTCAAAAATAAAAATATGAAGCCATACTTTTCATTTGTCCACGTATGTTTCATATCATTCTCAATCATTTACCGAAGAAAATGAAAAAATTTCCAGAGAGAGGGTATGAAAAGACACACCAAAAACAGACCAAACACTATTGCTGATGTAAACAACCACAGTAAAATCGCGCGCGAACCGCGGGCTCATATATTCATAAGCGGGCCAACGACTATTGCGCAGACACGCACCGCGTATACGTCTCGAGCGCGCTCAAAGGGGGCACCAGCGCTCCCCGCGCGCGAGACTCGAGGCACCTTGCGCCTCGAGTCAGCTCCCCTCCCTTTCTTCTCGTGTACGTAATTCAACATTGAGATAACAGTCGGAACTCTTCTCCATTTATCGATAATAATTAAATTTCGCGCTATCGCTATCAATAATCGGGTCCATTTTGAAAATCGTAAATAATTC
>JAJGXB010000073.1:18051-40919 GCA_020882725.1 Aphelinus certus
TATAATACATTAACAATTTACTTTCAATCCCATGGTTTCAAATCTACGCGGGAAGCAAGAGCATGTAAACGTGTTAGGTACTATGCGTGAACATAGCTGCTTTATCAGGCTACCGCGGCTTACTTCATGGTAATAAGAAAAATTGATCTGAACAAAATCTCGTCGGGAGAAAAAACTAGTAGATCGCTTGACACGGCACTCCAAACTCATTATTGCGAACGAGTTTTTGAGTATTTCTTTCTGTCAATCGCTCAAATGGGATGCTAGATGATCATGAAATCATGTTTCGCATCCAAAAACAGTCGTTTTGGCTAAATTAATGCCAATGTAAAAATCGAGCGTGCGATCTCAAACATTATATAGTTGCGGTGTCTTCTGCTTGACGCATGGAACACTACCGCGTTCCGTGATACTATACGATAACCTGCTTACATTGGAAAACTACGGAAATTTTAAAATTACGTCACTTTATAAAAATCTTCGCGAAAGAAAAACTGTAATAAACCTTTATAAATCAATGAATTGAGTTGTAAGATAACAAAAGTCTTCATGCATCAGTTATCTCGCCAGAATGAAGGCCGGGCAACGGCAATAATATAGCCGGCTAAAAACGTCATTTTGAAACTTGGGTCATTTTTTCTCAAAAACTATCAACTTTCATGAAAAGTTTATGGGAATAAAAAATGCTCAGAATCAGTCAAAGAATACGTATGAATTTTTCGAGATTTTTTGGGACTATTTTGGATTTTTCAAAAAATGGACATTTTTGAAAAAACCAAAAATGGTCCCAAAAAATCTAAAAAAATTCTCACGTATTCCTTGATTGATTCTGAACATTTTTTGTTCTCACAAACTTTTTACGAAAGTCGATAGTTTTCGAGATAAGAATCGGTGAAGTAAAATAATGAAATTTTTTTTACTTTACGCAACATTAATTGAAAAAAAAATATTAAGGATATTCTTAGAGCGAAAAATTTCAAGTTAAGGTGTCATGGACAACTTTTTTAAGAGTTTTAAGCACCTAAAAAATTCAAAAGGTGCAGAAATTCTGATCTGAAAACATTTTTTTTTCAAAAAATCAGTGTTTTTCTTTTTAATTTACAGATTTCGCATAAAAAAATTCAATTAAGCGGAAATCAAGTGTCATCATCAAAAAGAGCACACTTCAAACTATGAAAATCAGTGGTTTAGGAATTTTTTTGCGATTAAATTAACCACTTTCTGATAGCTCGAAGTTGGACACGAAAAAGTGTCCGTCCCGTCCTTAATGGGATAATGTAGATTTATAGCAACTCTTACTCTTGTAGATTTTTGGATTCAATGTCTATTTCGTGATTGAATCAGGTCATAAAGTTGATAAAAATATGGAAAAATTGAAATCATGAAAAATAAATCAGTAAATTTCATTATATATGAGCGAGAAAATCCGAAAAGGAGTCCGCAAAAATTCCATTCGAGATTGCTAAGATGACCTCTTAAAACAAATTCGCTCCAGAAAAATTGAAAAAGAAATTGAGTTGCTGAGAGTTGGTGTGAAATGATCAATATATATGCGGACTTTTTCACGTCAACTCAATAGGTTAACATTTCATTTCAATTTTTTTTTCAATTCATTTGTTAATAATGGCCACCGTAGCATACATGAATTTCTTTCCACTCTCATTGGCCACACATAGAAATATTTACAGAGCTCTTAATTTTTGAGATACAGGCTTTTTCATATTCTTATCAACTTTGTGGTCTGATTTATTTTGTGAATAGTCACAAATTCAAAAATCTTCTAAGCTACAAGTTGTTTCAAATGATTCGCATTTTATAGAAAATCACTTTCTAACTTCAAAAGTGAACCCTCTCAACTATTCCGTACAATATCCAATACGTATCCATAAATTCCAACTTGTATGTCATGATATGGCATAAAAGTTGAAAATGTATACGTATGGACCAAACCAATCTTGTTTAATTTTTTAAGTATATAGCTTCTAAATGAACTGTACCCTGTATTTGAGCCATCACTTCAACCATAGAAATATCTATCTTTATCTGAAAAGCCAGTTAACCCTTTACGACAAGACTTGTAATATGTTTATAATACTCACTTGTGGTTGCAGTCATGAGTTATTATTTGATTCTTTACGATTAAAAATCCCTGGCTTGCATTCAAACTATAAAATAAAGATTTCAACTAATTGACAGTCATAAATTATGAATAAACTGAGTAGCTACAATGTAGCATTTACACTCGCTCAATGGGATTCATATACATTATCTTATAGATACATTATGTCATGAAAATCATGTGCAGAGTAGTTTTAGAATGAATCGCCAACTTATCATTAACGAGTATCTTAAATTTATTACAAGTGCTGTTCATGTTTGTTACAAATAGCTACTAACTGGATTTTGAGGCAAAAGTCAATAATAGATGAATGTCTGAAAACGCAAATGCCAGTGCTGTCTGTTGACAGAGCTATACTGGCTGGATATGATTCAGCATTCTAAGGATACATGTGGCTGACTTTTTCCAGACTTACGCTACTAACTACGAGTTTGTATATAGTCTAATGTAAGTGCAGCCGACAGAACACTCTAGCCAATTTAGCACGTTTGTCAGATTTCGTATTTCCGGTGCTCCCTGAGCCCCCGTCATCCTCGGGTTATGTTGAGAGGATTGAAAGAAAATGTTTGTCCATTTCCTCATTCATTTAGCACTTTAAAACTTTTACAACAGTTTCAAGTTTAACTTTCTGATTTTTCCGTTTTTTTCATATTTCACTATTTATTTCAACCACACCAATAAGTATAAATCATTCTCATTTCTCTATATATGTGGCTACTTTGTACTAACTACTGACGCTTAACACAAAAATACATATCTGAATCGTCGTAACATGTCTTTAAAAACGAATCGTATATCTTTCAAATATTGATTTATTTAACTCAGTCTTTTAGTTTATAATCACATATTGAGATCGGTTAAATCATTCGAAATGGACGGTGATCCTAGTATTATAGAAGTACTATATAGAAAAAAACCAGTTCCAATTACTAGAAGATTTTTAACTCAGAATTGGAGCAATAAATGATAATTTTGAATTTCTGCTCAGAGGAACCGTCTTGAGCTCACTTGAGTTTCATTAAAACCAATCGTATTGACAGTGTGGAAGAATAGTGGGATAGAAAATAATTGTAGGAAAACTGATGTGACCGATTGAAAGATGAGATGTTTTTACATAAAAAAGAGTAATGACACTCTGAGAGATAGAGCCAGCTGCTGCTGCCTCATCCTTGGTTGGCGCTGATGTTGCAGCTTTGTCGAGTTCAGTTAGTTTTGGCATTTTGCTTGATCTACAAGATAAAATATGCAACTATCAAACGGTTGTTCATTTCATACCAGAAAGCTTTGAATACAGAGAGGATCATATATAGCTGTATTACGGCATGTATCTCTCTAATAAATTTATAAATAGTTCAGAAGCAAGTTGGGCTATTGCAACTTTGTACTATTCTAAACTTGGAATGTTTTCAAGGTTATGTGTGTAGGGACGATAATAATATAGAAAAATATAAAAAAGACCATAGAAATCGAGTGATTGATGAGGAAGAAAGATACAGAAAATATTTAGCAGATGAGTTAGAGCAATCGAAGGTTCCAAATGCACGTGTTCAAACACAAAAGCAGTCAAGTAGGTAATTTTTTTTATTTTTCTAACTGCAATTGTTTCACGAATGACGAACCGAACAAAATTCATGTGTTAAGAAAGTAAAAATGGGATCGACAATACTTCTTAACATGATAATTTTATTATTTTAAGATAAAAACTTGTGGTTTCCAGAATCCAAACCTATCGTGTTCCCTTTTGTGGTAATTGATTGATGATACTTACACAGTCATATTTAGCTTGGAGTTCAGGAAGCTTATTTATGATGATCACTGCTTATTTTATGTTTTTCTTCGACTTTCTGTCCACTTTCACTTTCTTCTTTTCCTCCATTCTTGAATTCCTTTTCAAATATCAAAACGATTAGTACCATTTGCACATGCGACATGCATCATCTAATTTAGCTCGACGACTTCCAGCTCCTGCGTTACTACTACTGTAGACTGTAGCAGACGCCAGTCCACCATATATATATATATATACAAGCGAGTTCGAGTCGATGCGAGATATCTCGCAGTCGATGGTCGTATTCGAGATTCCTTGGAGAAGAATGGAAACGAAAATATTTTCTGAATTTAACCTACAAATCAGGACTCTTTACAAGAAAAACGTATCTCTCGGGAGACAAATCAAGGTATAAAGTGGAAGAATTTCGATTTTTATGAGCAATCTACAATATTATCAGACCGGATTGAGCCTGTTAGGGTTATTTCGTGAAATTGAAAAATCCATGACCCAATCTTAATGGATATAGTGCCACGCTGCCACCAGCTGGCTTTTCTCGCCAGGTGGTGGCACTAGCGTGCCACTGGATGAGTTTGTTGGGTCTCTGAATAACTCAAACAACGATGTAATTAAGCGTGCGTATAACAGCAATCAAACTAAAAAAAGGCAGGCTTAATGGACATGACTGCAATGAGTTTTCGTATGATCTAACATTATGACCTGCAGATTTATACATGTTATATATCGGCAAGGGCCGAACTCACGCGTGAATAATCTGAATGAAAGCTATATCACAAGGCGGCGAAAAATCGGCAGCTGTGTATAAAAAGTATAGTATATTATAACTCCAGAATCGAAATTATCTTTCTCATAGTACAAGTAACGATTTTCACTAGAATCTCAAATCCCAAAGATAACTACACGAATGAAACTTTTTATGTTACAATTCTTAACGTCTGAATGTTACAATTCTTAACATCTGAATGTTACAATTCTACATCATGATATTATTCTCATTCTTCAATTGAAATGTATCGATCTCTCAATGGATGTTCTTGTTAATCAGAGATAAAGAAGTTCATAGCTAGAATATACTGTTTTGCAAATTTTTGAAAAAGATAATATTCAGTTACTCAAATGATGTTCTAGATGTTCTTCCTTAGAATGAGATTACACAATGTAAACGATGAACATAGAACTAAAGATTTTACCAAGTGACGTTTGAGACATGTTTGAAGGATGAATAGTAGTAATAGCGAAATAATTTGAGCGAGGAAACGTATACAGATTTTTTATATATTTTGTAAGTTTACATATACAAAATAACATCTTCAGGATAGAGGGTTAACTTTTGTTTGTATGTAAAGTGAAAATAAAAAACAAATACAATGCCCATCAAGAATCTGTGAAAAACGGGCCCGTGGCAAGTATGTGTTTGTGAATTCCATTGACTGAAAAAAATGGAAATAAGATGTGAAACAAAATAAATTCATTTCAATTGAAGAGTGAAAATAATATCATGATGTACATTTGTAACATTCAAACGTTAAGAATTGTAATGTAAAAGTTCCATTCATGAGATTCCATTTGAGATTCTAGTAGAATAACGTCAGCTGTACTGCGAGAAAGATAATTTCGATTATGAAGTATTTTATTTGATTTCAAATTATTATGAATTTAATACTGAACCCTTACAAAGTGGTACTACTTGACATAGAATTGTGATTTTAGTACTTTCTATCTCAACATTGGTAGATGTATTAGAAATGTATGTAACTACTTGACATGGATTTTTGATTTCAGTACATTCTATCGGAACATAGATGAATTGATCTGGAGTGCATTGACATTTGATAACAGTTCGTGCAACAATTGCTTTAAGGTATACTTTGAAAAAATATTAGTTCTTTATAAGGCTCACATTAGTTGGATACTTGTCAGTTGATGCTAGATTTCGCTACTTTCTCATGTCATCATTGAAAAAATGGACTGGAATATATATAACGATAGCGTTTTGGTAAATATGTCTATTGGTAGATCTGTATTTCCAAAAAATATATTAGATTTGAATCATATTAATCTCACATGTTTTTGGATGGACTGAGATTAAACAGACATTTCCAAATTTCTTTTTGCATCAAAAAATTGATCCTCCTAAGAATTTATTCAATAATATTTTATATGCATTTGAATGGACTGAAATTGAATAGACATTTTCAAATTTCTTTCTACTTAAAGAAATTGAGTAGAATTAAAGTTTATCCAACAGCGAACCAACGGATACGGAACATACTTGTCGTCCACGTATTTCTTTTTTAAAGGTCTATTTTTCACTATGAAAAAGAAAATATTGTTAAGCCTGATTTCCTGCAATTCATGTACAAATGAGAAAAAAATCGAATATACAGATAAATGTGATTCATACTTAATTTTTTTATATTCTCCCGCTCCAATTGAATTTGTGACATTACCCTTGAGAGTCTTCCTGATTCGTACTTTATGACGTTTTGAATATGTCTCGAACGATCGTGCGGGCATTTTTTGCAGCTATCTATCAATCACGAGAATTACACTTTGACATATTTGAAAAGGTCAACACTTGGAATTGGCAACTGAAGTTAGGCGATTAAAACAATTGACAGATGAGTTCGAGGTTAGACTCCGATGCTGTACTAGAATGTAGATTGCATGTTTTCATATCCCAAGTCAGTGAACCAGAATGAAAGTTTTAGTTTTTTGGCAAGACAATAGAACCAAAACAATCGTAGAAAAGAGAAACGTCAAATACAATGGAGACGAGGTTCTAGCTAAACGTAGAACAAAGTGGTATCACGTTAAAGTAATAGCTGAAGACGGTATGTACAACATAGCCATAATTCAAGATTTTCTCCATATATTTTATATTCGATATTCGCACTCATCATTGATGAACACCTTGTTTGATCTCAAAGGTTGTTGACCGTTGAATGATCATTTTGTTGTGTGATGAAACTGTTTCTATCTGTTTCAATCTCAAAATTTATTGAAATTCTCTAGAAAATGAAGAATGGCTCAGATCGTTACAAGTTTCTGAAAATGGGGAGCTTCAGAACAATAATGATAAAAGGCCTGAAACTTTGGAGACAAAAAAACAACAGAGAAAAGAGAAACAAATTCTCGAAAAGAATCAGAGAGAATCATTGGCAGAGATAAATAAAGAAACATGTAGAGGATTGTCAATATTTGAGGAACCTGAATTCGAAGACTCATCTGCAAGTATTCACATCGAAAACTCTCTGATGAACAATGAAAAGTGAGTATGATTCGAAATTCAGTGACCATTTTATATCAGTTATAAATATAATCCCAACATAACGAAGCATTGGTCAATTTTTGTTAAACTAAGGCAATTTAATATTTTTCAGTGTTACAGAGAAGATTCAGCCTGGAGAAGAGCTAAAAGAAAAAGTGGCAGAGGGTCAAAAAGAAAAGATAAAAAAAAACATAAAATAAAAGAGCCCAGTCATACCATCCCAAACGCCTGTATTTTATGTCAAAGTTATCCAAAAGGTAAGATCATAATTTATAATTCCTGTAAACATTCTAATATATATCCAGTCAAAAATATGTTGCCCATGTTTTTTCTCTCATGTACAATTACGTATTATATTGTACGTATATATTTTGAGTATTTACGTATTGTTCATAATAGTATATTATGCACCTGAGCGAGATTAGGCGATTTCGGCACGCAAAACGTTTGCGACCCGAGCGTAACGAGGGTGGTAGGTTTGCGCGTGCCGAAATAGCCTAGATGAGCGAGGTGCATATGCTATTTTTCGTCTCCAGTGGAGAAAAGTGTCATTTTTTGCGAACGCCAGGGAGCAAAATTGACACTTTGCTCCCGCTGGGACAAAAATATATAATGAGTTAGTTCTTATTCTCGATTTGGGATTGAAACTTCTTCATGGATATTTTACCTACAGAGGCGAGCTATGAAGAAAAATGCGAAGCTGTTCTGCAATCCACGTTATTATACTTACAGAGTTTGAAAGAAGAATATGGGAAATCATCATTGCCGATGGATGAAGTATGCATATATTTAACTATTTATGACCTTATATATAATTTCTAAAAAATATACACTTATTAAATAAATACTTCATCACACGAATACACGTCACACGAATAAATAGATTCCTACTTTTAATAATATCTGAAAACCCGTGGAAATCTTCATGAAAGAAAATTAATTCACATCTGCATTTGGAAATGAACATTTAAAATTATTCTCTAATATCTCTGTGAAGTGTGCTCTATATTTGCAATTTAACTTTTGTCTTTTTCGAAACTTCTTTTGGTTAACTCAAGAATTATGAGTTTGGATACAGTTATATTCCTTTGCTGAGCACCATTACTTTCCTATAAACTTGTTTGAAAAATTCACTATCTTAGCTATTTATCTCTATACATTTGCTCAAGGTGAATTAATAATGTTTTCAAACAACTAACAGGTTTTCCTGGCAAAAGAATATGCTACCAAACTGAATCGCTATAAGCTATTTGACATTGTGAGACTGAGTGAGCGTAATCCAGTGTAATGGCCCGACCGTTATATAGAGGGGCGGTTGGGCGAAATACCCCTATATTGGTTGGAATGTTTGGTATTGGAAGGTGTCGCGATCCGTTATCCGTGTGTAAGACCGCTCGGTCACTTACATATTCCCTAATCCGTCCAGTGCTTGGTTGTCCTTGGCTGGAGCTTGGCAGCGTGGCAGCCGAGTAGTCCGTGGCGCGCTGGGCCGTATACCCGTGTTGGTTCCGGATGCATGTGTAGTGTGGGGGGGGGGGTGTTGTTAATAAACACACTTCAAGTGCACTAGCACTAAACTTTATTATGTTGCCAAACCCTATATTTAACACTCGATCCCACTTGGTTGGATCGTTCTATATAATTCTGTTCTTCCGAAATAGATGTAAGTATGCTACGCGTTCGCGGGGGAGCTGCGCCGCTCGCGTGCTCCATGTCCGGCCACCCGTGTGGCATCCGTGATTAGCACAGATCAACTCCGTCGTGTCCGCCGCGGCCGCTTCTTTTATAAGCGTCGTGACGTCACGTCAAGATGCGCTCGCAGGGCGCGAAGCGCGGGCGCGAAACGGTTGGGAAGCGCGGTTGCAGTTCGCGAGAATTACCTCTCCCTCATAGAGTGATAACAAGCGCGCGTGGCTCAGCGTCTTTCCTCCGTTCGCACGCGCGAATACTTATGACTACGAAGCGCGCTCGCTTCGTTACAAATCTATGTATGCGCTGCAAGGCGCATCGGTTTACTTATACATGTCATTCAACTATTTTACATAGCACTTATTAATCCTGGCAAAACGCTATTGATAAGAGATTCCATTTGCTCATGGCACCTCGGCCTGTCTCCGATAAAAATATATAAACATAGATAAATTCTGATCTGGTCAGATCAATTGCTTATTTCCTATAGCAAACAATTCTATTTGCATTACATGCAGGGTTACATACATTCGTCTATACATTCATTCGTCGTTCTCGCTCGAGTGCCCGCTGGCTACTCGTCAACTTATACGTGCCGATAAGAAGATCTCCTATGGCCGTTTTTAACTAATTTGGAGCTGCGCAGTTGCCGTGTGCAACTTGCACTTATAAAATAGCATTCCCGCACGAGCGCCCGCTGGCTGCTCGTGGCTTCGCACAGGCTGATAAGAGAATATATTATAGCCGACATCCATCCGTTTTAATGTTGGGCAGCTTGCACAAAAATGCAAGCTGTCCTCATGATTCCCATGCACTACGTGCAACTCGCCATCCGTCGCATGGATGCGTCTCAATCAGCGCATTCTTATACTCACACATGTATGCTTAATCCTAATGTCGCTTCTCGGCGCAACTCGGATAGCATGTGGGAAAATGCGCATCGCGAATGTGCGACGCGACTCGTATCAATCTAAAATTTCAAAAATGGGCGGGGCAAGGCTGGGCCATAACACCCCTACCCTCAAGTCAAATCGAGGACTACTGGACCGAGATTTATCCGCAAAAGAAAAAGATGCTATCTGAATTGCCTCGAAAATTTTGCTAAAGCTTAATGGCGATTAGTCTGCAAAATTCCATTATCTATTTGCTTAATATAATTTCCTCCGTATCGAAAAACTAGCCTAGATGGCCCGCTGGCCCGTTACGTCTCATTCATGCAATCATACTACAATTTTGATCTGACAATGGGTTGGCATCTCCATTTTTGCTACATATAGCTAAACACATAAAATTTTATCAATATTTGGGAGAAATTAAGTTGATGTTCATAATGTGGTTTATGATCTTGACACTTGAATGGATCATATCAGTTTGATTCTCAACGCAGACGGTCGGTATTGCAAGACCATTGCGTGAGAATGTTGTTGCATTAGCCGTTGTCTCTCTCATTATTTCTTGCGCAGTGCTTTGCACTCTCTGCGCCTTCTGTTACAACTGTGATACAGATGTATCGGAGCTATCAGATTGCTCTGCATCGCCAATCGGCTCCTCTCCTTTATGCAGGTTGAAATGCATAGCAACTCATGTGGCGTTTTCATTTTCTAACCTCTCGTCGGTCACATGGACCTCTGGTCATGTCCCAAAAATAAGTAGTGAACTCTTGATTATAATCAAATGACGCGACACTTGGATGTCAAAACTGAAAGTCAGTACTCGGGTCTGATCTTGGGATTCAGTGTTCATCAGATTCAAATTCCTGAAAAGCAAAACAGTTCAAAACAGTACTTAGATTATCAAACTATCGTTAATTTAGCGATGCCAAACCTTACATTTCATTCGTTCAAAAAAATAAGTTTTAATTGAATCAAGGTTCATGTACTCATATTCGCACGCCTCATTCTAATCTCAGACACTCAACTTAGCGCAATTCGCTACTTATCGGTTAATATGCTCGCTTCCGCAATAAACCTTTCGCATCAGCTTCCTTCGAAGTTCCTCACTCACGGTCACTTCACTGAGTGTTCCGATGACACTCGATCTGTACTGCATAGTCTTATCAGTAGTTGTCATTGTGGATAGGCAGGATGGTTCACTCTTTCTCTCGCTCTCTCTCTCTCTCTCTCTCGCTGGAAGCGTGGCTTGAGAGTCGAAAGCTAGCCGTAGCTGCTAAGTCAGCTGGCATGATGCAGTCGGTGCCTGCTTCCTCCATCGGGGCTGCAGCAGCACCACTCGCGCGTCGGGTTGCTGGCCATTGGATGGGACGCAGCTTGATGCTCGTCGGGTAGCGCGTGGATAGCGCTTCGTTCCGTTGAAGTTGCATACTCGTATGCGTGCGGCTCGTTGAAGTATCCTTTGGCCGTACACTCTGATGTCATTTCCTGTTGGATCAAAAATTCTCGGCAGATTTTGCTTCTTCCTTAGATATCTTACTTGGCTACTTTTAAGAACTAGGGTTCATTTACATTAAAATTTCGAAGGTTCGCGCAACTACATATATTTGGGTTCGATTTCCTCGTGTTACCATTGTAATCAAGTATCAATTATCGTCTTATCATCAAGCTTAGGTTTAAGGTTTGGATCGGCTCCGCGTACTTATCGTCTTGTTACTCGCTATTGCTGTCGATAAACTTATCATTATTTCTATGATTTTCACAAAATCCCGGAACTCGATTTAGGCGCGATTTTCTCGCATTTCTTAAGCGTTAATTGAAAGCGTATGCATTTTCTATTGATATAAGCTTTCCGGTATTTTGCTGTTTCTATCACTATTCAAAATAGCTGCGCTCAACGCTCTATCGGTCACTGTGCCGTATGTCCGTCGATTATGACGCATGTCTTATTTGAAGTTCATTC
This sequence comes from Aphelinus certus, assembly GCA_020882725.1. NCBI lineage: Eukaryota > Metazoa > Arthropoda > Insecta > Hymenoptera > Aphelinidae > Aphelinus > Aphelinus certus. The sequence continues at coordinate 29,773 of JAJGXB010000073.1, forward strand.
ACGGATCCATAAAGGCCCTCGAAAGTCGCGATTGAATTTCAAAATTTATTTCATGTGGCTCTTGGCCTTTGTCGATACCTATTTGCGGTTGTGTCGTGCAATTAGGCTCATTTTCCGTTTCTGTCGTATAATTCGCGCAAAATTCTTAGCGATTATTATCTGTTCGTTCGTGATTGTAATGTCGTACGTCGAAGGCGGGTCTCATGACTCGCTTACCCCCACCCTCAAGTTTCTTCCTTATATTTCTAATTTTCCCATAATTCTGTTTTAAATCGACTTTCAAACTTTGTTATTATTTTACCGAGCGATTCTTTGTTCAGATTATTCCATTCGCCGGTTTCTGTAAATTCGTAGATTGATCTATTACATTTTGTATTTCATTTCCTTCAAATTTTGAAACCCCTTTTTTTGAATTTCTTTTACCGTGCGTTCCGTTGTCCTTTCGTTTCGCCGGTTCCCTTTCTTTATCGGTCGGCGAGGAGCCGCCATTTTTTATTTTCGCATTTCTCGGATTAAAATTCCGTGTTCCGCGTGATTTTACTTAGTTTGAACATTGACGGAGTTCCGTGTGTTCTCAACGAATCGAGTCAACCCGTGGTATATTTTTGTCCGTATCTCGATCGTTTTTCTTTTACGTGAAGAGTGATTATCCAATCTCCTCGTTTCTTTATATCAAATTTTGATATCATTATACCTTGATCTGATTGAGCAGTGACGGGTTTCCGCACGCTCTCCATATGTATCCGGTGATCAGCCGGTCCTTAGGGATAAACCCTACAGCATATGTGCTGTTCGTAGGAGATAGGTTCGTTTACCTCCTTTCCCTTAGTGTAACGAGAGATCGTCCGATCTACCCGTTTCTTGTGTGTCACGAGACGCGCGCGCCCTGAATTCGCTCGCGTCTACGCCCGTCGAACATTTCCGGTCGTTCCGAGATAGGCGTGCTACCGCTACACCAACCGCGACGAATAATTTAAAATAGAGTGCCGAAATAGGAAAATAAACAAACATATAATGCCGCGTACCAAGGAGTCGAACCCTGTCGCTCCTATCCCCAGACCTTCGCGTTTTCGAATCGTGTGAGTCCGCAATTAGTCGTATTGCACGCGTCTCGATCGTCGAACGTTTTCGTTCCGTTTGGCTAACGTACAACCTGATACTGTGGCGCGCAGTACCCTAACGCGAATTGCATAGCAATTACCCATTTCTGGGCCCTCCATTGTTCGCGACGATTTTGTTGATCGCCGGTCTCTTGGGATATACCCTACGGCTTGTTTAGCCGTTCCTCAAAATACTTTGTTTGTATAACGGGAGATTATCCGATCTGCCCGTTTCTGCATGTCACGATACACGTATTTTTCGATTCCGGTAGTGAAATCCCTCACGTTCTCGCGGTTTTTTACAATTCCAATCGTTTCGGGATAGGCGTGCTACCGCTACACTAACTGCGACGATTAATTTCAAATAGAAAGCCGAAATAGAAAAATTGAAAAATGCATAATGCCGCATACCAAGGAGTCGAACCCTGTCGCTCCTATCCCCGGACCTTCGCAAGTTTAAACCGTACGAGTTCGCCAGTTATCGAATTATGCGTATTCCGTGTTCGAACGTTTTTGATACCTTAGGTTAACGAACAACCCGATACTGTGGCGCGCAGTATCCTAACGCGAATTGCGGTTGCAATTACCCATCGAAGGGTCCTCTTATGTTTCCGACGATTTTGTTAATCGCCGGTCTCTTTGAAAATCTTCCATTTTCTGCAGCGTATGTGCTGTTCAATATTATTTTAAGATTGATGCATACTCGAGTATGCCCTTGAATTTTGAGGAAGTATGTTGGCTGTCCTCGTTCGTTCATTCTGAATACTGCTTGAACGTTCATTTCTTTTTTATCGGATGACTATATTCTCGGTGGAATTATCAGTGGAATTATCAGTGGAATTATAATTATATTATTATATATTATAAGTGGAATATCCCGATCGACTAGTCACGCGGCGAATTTATTTTGTATCTTCCTAGAGCGAGATTCTTGCCAGGCAAGTTTGCCGCTGCTCTTTCTCTGGAATTTTACTTTGAATTTTGAATTGCGCGTGCTACTCCCTCTCGAGATTTCCTCGTATGTCACCCGCATCGCGTAATTTTCCTAACCAGAAAATAAGCACACCGATTCTGTTTTCTCGTCGTTCTGTTTCGCACGCTTTTGCACGATGAGTCCCGCGTGTTCTAATACGTTTGTTTGAGTGGAGTCGTCGCTCCTCGTTTTTATGCGCGGTTCGCGTATGAGAATCTTGCTCATCACTCTATTAACCCGTTCCGCATTTACCTCTACGTATAGCTGTAACATATTAATGCACGCGCGTATCTCTGCAATTTTTGTTTCCATTTTAATTAATTGAAAGATTACTTTAAAACACTGACTCTAGAATAGAATTTTGAGTTTTTGCGTCACTTCCCGTAAACAAACATCCCACAAAGCTGTCACCATTGTAATGGCCCGACCGTTATTTAGAGGGGCGGTTGGGCGAAATACCCCTATATTGGTTGGAATGTTTGTTATTGGAAGGTGTCGCGATCCGTTATCCGTGTGTAAGACCGCTCGGTCACTTACATATTCCCTAATCCATCCGGCGCTTGGTTGTCCTTGGCTGGAGCTTGGCAGCGTGGCAGCCGAGTAGTCCGTGGCGCGCTGGGCCGTATACTCGTGTTGGTTCCGGATGCATGTGTAGTGTGGGGGGGGGTGTTGTTAATAAACACACTTCAAGTGCACTAGCACTAAACTTTATTATGTTGCCAAACCCTATATTTAACACTCGATCCCGCGTGGTTGGATCGTTCTATATAATTCTGTTCTTCCGAAATAGATGTAAGTATGCTACGCGATCGCGGGGGAGCTGCGCCGCTCGCGTGCTCCATGTCCGGCCACCCGTGTGGCATCCGTGATTAGCACAGATCAACTCCGTCGTGTCCGCCGCGGCCGCTTCTTTTATAAGCGTCATGACGTCACGTCAAGATGCGCTTGCAGCGCGCGAAGCGCGGGCGCGAAACGGTTGGGAAGCGCAGTTGCACTTCGCGAGAATTACCTCTCCCTCATGGAGTGATAACAAGCGCGCGTGGCTCAGCGTCTTTCCTCCGTTCGCACGCGCGAATACTTATGACTACGAAGCGCGCTCGCTTCGTTACAAATCTATGTATGCGCTGCAAGGCGCATCGGCTTACTTATACATGTCATTCAACTATTTTACATAGCACTTATTAATCCTGGCAAAACGCTATTGATAAGAGATTCCATTTGCTCATGGCACCTCGGCCTGTCTCCGATAAAAATATATAAACATAGATAAATTCTGATCTGGCCAGATCAATTGCTTATTTCTTATAGCGAACAATTCTATTTGCATTACATGCAGGGTTACATACATTCGTCTATACATTCATTCGTCGTTCTCGCTCGAGTGCCCGCTGGCTACTCGTCAACTTATACGTGCCGATAAGAAGATCTCCTATGGCCGTTTCTAACTAATTTGGAGCTGCGCATTTGCCGTGTGCAACTTGCACTTATAAAATAGCATTCCCGCACGAGCGCCCGCTGGCTGCTCGTGGCTTCGCACAGGCTGATAAGAGAATATATTATAGCCGACATCCATCCGTTTCAATGTTGGGCAGCTTGCACAAAAATGCAAGCTGTCCTCATGATTCCCATGCACTACGTGCAACTTGCCATCCGTCGCATGGATGCGTCTCAATCAGCGCATTCTTATACTCACACATGTATGCTTAATCCTAATGTCGCTTCTCGGCGCAACTCGGATAGCATGTGGGAAAATGCGCATCGCGAATGTGCGACGCGACTCGTGTCAATCTAAAATTTCAAAAATGGGCGGGGCAAGGCTGGGCCATAACACCAGCAAAATTGACACTAGGGCTGTTGAAAGAAAACATTGGTGAAGATAAGCTTGAGACAATGAATGCATCAACCATGCCAAAAGATATCTTCAATGCTGTTGAAAGTAAGACTCACAGTATGTATAAGATATTTGAAAAAAATAGCATGCGATACGGTAAATTTTTATACTTAGTGCTTATTTTTAGAAATTCTTTGAAAGTACGAGTGTTTAAATTTATGATATGATAACCGTTCAAAATTGGGGTTAGAACAATGTAAATAGGTTTTCCACTAGACTTTGTCATGATTAATTCACACGTGAAAACGTTTAGCAGTAAATGAACGAAGAAACATCTTCTAAAGTTGAACAGGCAATAAAATCGAACAAAATCTCTGACAATTTTTCGAGTAAATTCAGATAGAACCACACTTTTTGCAAAGTTTATTAGGCTTTCGGGTCACCGATTCCAGCCAAAGTTTACAGATGTGTTCCCTGGCTTCACAGAAATCTATAGGTATAATTATTTAGAGACCTCAAGCTGCCTCATTCTCAAAACTCTCGTGGTAGCTTCCTGTGGAGCTAGGGAATACAGCTGCAGAGTTTGACTGTCCATTACAATGATTCCTATATTATTAAACTTTTGAAAATATATTGTAGTTTCATGAGTTATGAGAATAATATTGAAAAAATTGAACAATAAAACTTTTTTTACCAAAATTTGAGAATGTTTCCCAATAATATTTATGAGCGATATTGAATTCACACGAAGGAATATACAAAGTGGTTCACTTTTTGAGCTTTGTTTTTGGGTGTAAGGTTGTACTTCACGCTTTTGATATGAATATAGCTTAAATGTCACATCCAAACAATCGTGAAATATGTGCGCAGAACATGTTTTTACGTATTTCTCATAGATAATTTGAATCGTACTCACTTTTATCCAGCTTGTAACCGCACAAACGAAAGGTCTATGAGGAAGTCTATTGATAAACTGGCTTTCGCATGATTGAATGTATTATGAAATGAAATGAATTAATAATTGTACGAAAAATGGTAAGAAAGATTTCACCACGAAATAATTCAGGGTATTGCGTAGGAAATCCTGGCGGTAGCCGGGAACAACCAACTGCGGCCGATAGCCACCTCTACAGGGACGAGTACTGGCATTTATGAGGAAATACTCCGCGGGATACGACGGGCTGCCGTACCTGAGGATCTTATACACCATACAGGCCATGAAATAACTGCTGAAATGATGTCATAAGCCAGTTTAGCTTCTTTCTGTAGGGAGAGATATGCTTACTCCTTCTCACCCCATAGACGTATCTTATGCCAGTATTAATAAGCCGTTGGAGAACCAGGTTTCTCTCCCCAGTGAGATCGCAGTACACAACCGAGCAGTAGTCAATGATGGGGAAGAGGAGCGACTTGATGAGGTGACACCTGAGCCTGTGGTTCGTACTCCTCCAGAATTTATGTAGGCGGTACATTAGGGCGTGGGATCTGGCAGTAATCGGAGCAACATGCTCCCTCCATAAGAAAATAGAGTCGAGGATCACTCCCAAGCTCTTCACCGAAGACTCAAGTTTGATAGGCGATCCATCAATGACGAGTCGGACCGATGCATCCACGGGAAGTCGAGCAATGAAATGCTCGCTTCCGAAAACAATAGCCTTAGTTTTAGACGCGTTCAGGACAAGTTTATTTGTCAGGGCCCACTGAAAGATCCTGGCAGCGACCTCCCCCAGCATGTCGAGCGTACGTAATAAGTCATCTAGGTGACAGTGCATGTAGATTTGGAGGTCGTCAGCGTATAGTAATTAGTGCACGTCGGGTCCAAAGCATAGTGAAACATCACCGATGTAGAGGGCAAACAGCAAAGGGCCCAGGACGGAGCCCTGGGGTACTCCTCTACTGAGACCGCAAAAACCAGTGAGTGTTCCGTCCTCACGCCTAACACACTGCTCCCTTCCCGTCAGATATGAGGCTATCCACTTTAGCGAGTCCATTGAGAAATCAAGTTTTGAGAGTTTGCGCAGCAGCGTGGAATGGCAGACCGTGTCAAATGCCTTGCTAAAATCAAACAGGAGAAGAGCAGTCAGCATTCTCATGTCCTTGGCCCGACGGACATCGTCACTCAGTCTGAGTAAGGCAGTCTGCGTGCTGTGACCCCGTCTAAAGCCCATCTGACGGCCATCCAGTAATCCTTCCGCTTCAACAAAGGCACTGATTTGGTTGAAAGCAAGTCGCTCCAGGACTTTGGAGAGAAAATTGAGAAGGGAGATAGGGCGAAAATCACCTAGACACCTGGGAGAGGGGATCTTGTTAAGGGCGAGGACTACAGCTTTCTTTCAGCAGGAGGGAGAGTGTGATTGAGTGAGGGAGGAGTTGAAAACATCCACTAGGATGGGAGCTATGACAGGGAGTGCCTTGGAGATAAAGTTCTGAGGAAGGCCATCAGTTCCCACAGACTGTGAGTGGGCCCGACCTATGGCCAATTCCACTTCATTTACTGTTACGTTCACAAAGTGAAATTTGGGATTACAGGTCGGTTCACCTTGCAGGAGGTCAAGTGTGTCGACCAAGTTAGAAGCTAAGGGATTAGTGGCGATCCTAGCAAAGTAAGAGTTAATCTCCTCCTCATCAAATCTCCCAAGGTTGTTAGTAGATTCAGGAACCAGTCCCAAGTGTCTGAGCTCTCTCCATATCTCCCCACTATCAGTCAGGCCAGCCAGTCTGCGCCTGTAAAAATCTAGCTTGGCATTTTTGATATTTTCATAGAGAAGGTCCCGGGCAGCTCTGTAGGCGTATAGATCCGTGTCGAGTCGGGTTCGCTTGAACCGTCTGTAGAGTCTAGTTTTGTTGTACTCAAGGCCATCCAGGCGACTGTCGAACCACGGTTGTTTTTTGGTGTTGACCTTCAAGGTTCGGGGAGGGGCAAATTTATCAGCAGCCACCTGGAGGTGCACGTAAAGTTGGTCTACATCAGTTTCAGTAGTGCGGGCCTCACCCTCAAGCCACGCCCAGTCGCGTCCGGTGAGAAAGTCACAGAGCTCTTCAGGCTTGATTGCTTTGAAGTTACGGTAGGTGAACGTCCGTTCCTCAGGCCTTCCAACCTTTAAGTCAATGGTCGCGGTAATGAGGTCATGTCCGTCAGCGAAAGGTGTCTCAGTTTTCCAGTAGTCTATTATAATGTCCAGCGCATCAACTATACAGAGGTCGAGCCAGATATCTGCATTGTTACGGTGAAAAGTAGCACCATGGGGCACGAGACGGAGCGATTCCTGCTCAATGAGGGCTCTGAGGAAGAGAGCATCTGACGAGTTCGACAATTGGTTCGCGTTAAAGTCACCTAACAGTACCTTGGTGCTGTAGTTTGGTAGGTGAAGGGTGAGCTTGGGGATGAGGTCGGTCCCATCCCTGAATGGAGCATGAGGCGGCCTATAGACTACACCAGCAAAGAAAGTGTCATACTTAGAATTTATTTCACAAAAGAGGAACTCCGGAAGAGCCCTGCCATTAGCCCAGTCATGTGTGGAAGTACAGAGAACCGTCGCGGTTAGTGTGCGATGGACATACATCGCTACACCCCCACCCATCGTACTCCGATCATGTCTTAGGAGAGAATAGCCCTCCAAGGTGACTTCAGGGTCATTATTCAGAACATGTGGGCCAAGCTTAGTTTCAGATACGGCTATGAGGTGAATGAGAGGTTGTGAGAGCAGGAAGCGTCTGATGTCCTGTATGTGCGCTCTGATCGAATTAGCATCAAGGTGGCAGACTCTCAGGCTGTCCACAGCGCCCACAGGTTCCGCCCAAGCAGAATATGGCAGTGCACGCAAGTTAGGTACAGCAGGGATGAAAGAGCAAGTGAGAGAGAGATTGCACTGTTCTTGTACAGTAGAGTTGTTTGAGACTATTGTGTCGGACCGGCTAAAAAATCATCTACATCCTCCGGGGAGCCGATGAGTACCGGCGCTTTCCCCCTGCGTCTAACAAAAACCTTGCCATCCATGTGAAATAACATCGGTCTAGGCACGAGATTACGCGCTTTGAGGCGCGTGGTTTGATATAGCTTGAACACATGCGATGGAAGAAATTTGTTGACATTGATGAAGTCCGGGGGATGGGGCGATTTGGCACAAGCTCCTCGGAGTAATGTAGGGTCCATCGCCGTAGTATGAACCTTGCGCAAGCTGATTTTCCTTTTGATAATCACACCGACAAGGGCGGGAGAAATCAGGGTCACAACGATTGTTGTGCGGCTAGGGCTCGAGGGTGGAATGGTTGCAGTGGTTGAGGTGGTGGCGGGAGGTGTTGCTCTCGCAGAGGCTCCAGCAGTTGTAGAGACGGTAGGGAGCGTTGACGATGGGTCAGGGCGATTAGAAGAGCTACGCGGCTTAAGTATTCGTGCCGATACGATGTCATGCTGCTGAAGCTCGTCGTAGATGGAGCGCAGTGCAGCGAAGGCCAACTTGCGCTAATCGGTGGCGGGGTCAGGAGAGAGTCCAGTTAGCACTATATCAGCTGAGACCGATTTGGCCGCCACCGAGAGCGACTGGACCCTCGCCGCGAGTGCGGCATTCATAGAGTGAAGCTGTTGAAAACGAGCCTCATCAGCAGGAGCGGCCGGCGCAGCGCAAGCCTGGATGTGAGCATCCAACTTGCGCAACAGTGCATTATGCTGCTCGGCAAGCGACGTTACCTCAGACTCAATCCGCTCAACCCTCCCGACCAACGAGGGGATGTCATCCAGTACCGCAAACTTGGAGGTTAGGGCATCAAACCTGGCGTTGAGTCCAGAGCCGATGCCATCCATCTTGACTAGCAGCATGGAGACAGCGTCCTCCATCGACGAAGAGGTCGAGAGGTACGAGTCCGAGCACCCGGAGTTAGCAGAGGCAGGACGTGAGTCAGGGAGGGGTACGGGACACTGCAACTCACCACGCGACTCCAGGTATGCCCGCAGGCAAGTCTCGCACAGCGTCGCATCCTCTTCATTAATCCGAGTCTCCGTAAGGCCCCCACACTTGGAGTGGAACGACACGCGGCACATCATGCAGGCATACATGTATGCATTAGTTCTGGCGGGCTGTTTACAGCGTGTGCATGTCGCACCCTCCAGTGGTGGGGCTGCCCTGCCACGCTTCAGTTTATTGGCTTCAGCCATGACGTCTCAGGATGATCGGACACGGAGAGAGAGAGAGAAAAACGAAAATAAACGAAAAAGCGAGAGGAATATAGCGCGACTGCAGAGTAGGCCTTATGCCGATCAGCGAAAATGCTGCGCGAGACCGCAGCGATGTAGAATGGGCTGGTCGCAACGCGCGAGCGGCCAGAAAATTAGTAATATTCGAGTAAAATGCCCAACACAGTCTCGTACTCACGTTTGGCAACAGCACAGCAGCAGAGCAGGGCACTGCACAAGCGCAATGAACATGCACACAACGATACAATGCGCTCTCCTCACTCCCACTCACACACGCACACTTAGTTATTTTATATTAGCACTAGAGTTATTCTGTCGCTTATGCACAGATATGCCGCACAGATTAGTTGACTGTACGTCGCCCAGCAGCAAGAAAGCAGAGCGAAGCAGCAAGCAGCAGCAGAAGCAACAGAAAGCAACAGGGGACGTAGAGCGGCACAGTACAGCGGGGGAGTAAGGGGAGAGCAGCACGCTATGCCGAGGTGCCGATGCGATGGAGGGGGCAGGCTGGCGGGCCGGCGAGACTGCTTGGCGCCTTAACCTCGAAGAGTTTTGTTGATGCAAGCAGCGTTGTGCAATAATAATTATTACACCTAACGCAGGCTTGAAAGGTTGCGCACAAGCTCCTGTAACAAGCAAGGCCCTTACGGGCAGTAGGAGGCAGAAAAGCTGGCTAAGAGCGGAGCGAAAAAGAAAGGCGTGCGTGGTCGTAGCTTACCAAAGAGAGAGAGGAGAGAAAGATGAACGGGAGTAGAGAAAGAAAATGATAAAAAATGTATTTGAATTGTATTGTTTACCGTTATTCGTTCTTTGTTTAGTTGTTGACAAATAAAAGAACATAAATTTTGAGAACATTTTTCATTTCCATAATTACCTTTCAGCATTCAATTTCACGCACCAGTGTGACGAGCGTGCACGGATCTTGCGTCGTCACGCGAGTGCATATGATCGTATTTTGAAGCACCAATTTCGATGCGTATTTCTCACGGAAATTGATTTTATTAAAACATCATCTACGGGGATCTGAACAACTTGAACATCGTTTGTATCCAGGGTCAACTTACCCAAGTAAAAATACCAGGAGCGCACCCTTGAAACACGGTCTTCGGGTACCCTGACTACCTGGACATCGTTCGGGTCCAGGGTCAACTTACCCAAGTAAAAATACCAGGGGCGCACCCTTGAAACACCGCCATCGAGTATCCTGACTACCTGGATACAAATACTTGGAACACCGGCAACGGGGACCGCAACTACCTGGACATCGTTTGTGTTCATGGTTAACGTACGCGAGTAAAAATACTTGGAGCGCAGTCGTAGAACATCGTCATTGGGTACTTGATTTACCTGGACATCGTTTGTAACCAGGGTTAACTCACCCACGTGAAAATACCAGTAGCGCTCCCTTGGAACACCATCGTCGGGTACCCTGACTATCTGGATATTGTTTGGGTCCAGGGTCGGCTTCTCCAAGCAAAAATCCAGGAGCGCACCCTTGGGAAACCGACATTGGTGATCCTAGCAAGAGCTGTCTTTCATACGTTTGTGTGTATCATTTCATGATCGTTTTATGATCCACATAAATAAGAATAAAGTGGGTTCTCGAAAGATAATAATTTGATGAATTAATCAAACTTCTCCATACCAAGTGATAGAAAATTAAGTACACAAAAGATATGGAACAGATCCTTTTGGAGCCATAACTAAAAGATCGAAAATAGTATATTATGCAACTAGTGCGTGAAATGCGATTTCACGCACCAGTGTGACAAGCCTGCACGAGTCGCCGGCGAAGCCGGTGAACGAGAGTTAGGCGGTCGCACGAGTGCGTGGAATCGCATTTCACGAGTTGCATACGATATTTTATGTTATAAGTGATCCAAACGCGAATTTCACTCATCGAGATTTGAGTGTGTGAAATGCAATTTCACGCACTAGTGCGTGAAATATTTTACGCATCGGTTTCCGTGTGTGAAATATTTCACGCATCGATTTCCGTGCGTGAAATGCGATTTCACGCACTAGTGCGTGAAATTGCATTTCACACACTCA
>JAJGXB010000074.1:2168-33812 GCA_020882725.1 Aphelinus certus
CACAGCCCCCCCCCCCTCCCCCCGACAGACTTAATTCAAATTCCTGAGCCCTTATCATTGACTTCTCTAGCAGACTATAGTCTTCCTTATCTGCACGAGATCGCCCAATCAAATCTTGACGCGAGGGTTGAAGCCCTTACTCGCACCACTTTGGATGCATTCGATAGCCTGTCACCTGCCCGTATCCTCACCGTATCCTCCTTTCGCAAACCATGGGTGACGGGCAAGATACATCCAATGCTACGACGCAAAGAATCTGCCTAATCAAATGGCACGCCGCTCTCACTCACTCGCCGACATCGCGCGCTATAAAATGCTTCGATCTGCCGCAAAAAACGCCCTTGACAGCGCAAAAAACGAATATTTTGCGAAACCTATTGATTCTGCACACAACCCAAAATCTCTGTGGACACAACTCCATTCCATTGGTCTGAATTCTCGCAAATTTCCATGGCCCTAACTGTTCTTCACCCCTGAGGCCCTCAATCAACACTTCACCGACATCTCATCCTGCGCCGACCCTCTGACCGAACGTGTAGTAAACCTCATTTGCGCCGATCTCCTCTCGAACCCGGAGCTCCCTGTTTTTGACTTCAGACGCGTCACATCCACGGAGATCGCGGAATTTTTCCATCGATCAGAATCTCGCGGCATAGGTGTTAACGAGCTTTCCTCGGGTATGCTGAGACTCGCTTTTCCTGCTCTCCTGCCAAATATCACAGCTCTCGTAAACGAGTCATTAGCCACAGGCAGATTTCCCTCCGCCTGAAAACGTGCTTCTCTCATTCCTCTAGCTAAGAAAGTGAGCCTTCGAGAGCATGTCTGACACTCGTCCAATCGCGCAACTCCCAGAGCTATCAAAACTACTAGAAAGAGTTGTGCATTCCCAACTCCATTCTTTTCTCGCAGCGAACGACCTGTTTTCCCCATCTCAATACGGTTTCAGACCTGGTCACTCTACACAAACGGCACTTCTCGACATATTAGAGACCACGAATCGCGCCATTGATCATCGCGACTATCTCAAGGACCGTTTGCAGGCTGTTCGCGGTGAAGGGAATACCATTTCCTCGTGGCTCCGAGTACTGGCAGGAGAGAGGGGCGGGCACCGGCCCACCAATGCAAGTGTATTCTTCCTTATGTTTCTACCTTAATAAAGAGGCTCAGCTTTCGTTATTTTAATCTAGAGTCACGCGTATCATTTGTTGAACCTCCCCGCACCTACGACGGAATCCCCCTCTCTCCGCGGCCGACAAACCTTCCGTTTCTCGGCTTAATGATTAGCCGCGTTCGCGTATACCCGTTAGAACTAAGTATTTGAATTGACTAAGGGCTCATTGCACGTGGTGGTTACCACGGATCCTAACAATCGGCGTGAGCTGCATCGAGAGATCGCGAGCGCCGAACGAGACCCTTCCCCCGCTCTTCCCAGTCCCGGGGAAGCGCTCACTACGCGAGTAGCGACGGCCCATACCTGTGTACGGGCGTCTGGGGGTCACCACCAAGACCCTTAGCACAGCGTCTACTCGTGGGAGCTGGGTGACCGACCTGGCCGCTGGGCGAGGAGCGGGGCATTCTCGAACAGCTCGGGGTGCAGCTTCTGCACGATAGGTGTAGAAATCACCCCGTTGCAGTATATAGGCCAATTTATTTGAATGGACCCGCGTGGCCGATCCGAATAGAGGGCATGTGTGTGCGGTCGACCAATGGGAAAACTAGTATAATTGCGTTGTTCCAGGAATTTTTCCCATTGGTCCCGCGAGTATTCTGACGGTTCGCGGAGTTCCATAATTGGTTTCCGCGAATTCTCGACCGAGAAGGGATGGTGGGGAAGGCGCCACGAGGTGATTCCTCCGCCATTCTGGCAGCAGTCACCGTACAGAGTACCTAGTTATTCTTCGTTATTTTTAAAGTTTGCTACGTGTCGTTAGTCGACTTCGACAATTTTTGGACAGTTATAGAGTGCAAAGTCAGCAAGAAATACGGTAATATGAACCAATATTAAGCCGATGTCTAGGCTCGGAAACGGCCTCCTGGACGCGGGAATTGATTCGGTCGTTGCGGAAAGGCGTTGATTCGGGCGCTAGAATTCTTCCTGGGCGAGGTGTCGCTCGCCATAAAATGGCGGGGGGGCTGACGCTCAGGAATTGAACCGTCGTCGGGTCCGTGATTTTCTTGTAATTATTTGTTATCAATTCAAGAAATAAATTCGTTTTTGTTGGATCTTGGAAATGCCTCTAATCTTGTGTATACTTACCTGAACTGGATTCCCCCCGCCCCCCCCCCCCCAAATCATTGACTGCATCCAATCCGGTGTCATTTCAAACTTAGGCCATCGGGATACTGAAAGTTTCTTGGATGATGCTCAGAAACTTTTCGAAGAAAAAATTCTTACTTCACTGGAGAAATTTGTTGCATTGAGAGTTGGAGCAGGGCTTTCAGCTGAATACATCACTCGGATAATTCTGTAGCAGGCGATGTGAAATATTTCAATGCTGTTTCTGATGCAGTTTTTCAAACGACCGATTTGCAAGAATGGTACAATACTCATTTTCGAAAACCTTTATTGCAGCAGATTGAAGATTTCGAGGACATGGCTCTGAATGGACTGTCCATCAAGTTCTGAGTCTGATCATTAACATCAATCAGATTGAACCAATGCAGTAGTTCTTACATCCCTCTACCAATATACAAAAAAGCAAGCTTGTGTGAATATACACAATATAAATGATATGAGTGCTTCAAGTGCGCAATACTACCGGCATTACATCCCGCTAAATATAATTCATATCGAATCAGTTGGTGTAAAACATATGAAAATAAACTGAATTTTGACGGAATGAGTTTTCCAGTTCCTTTGAAACAAATAGTTAAATTCGAAAAATTGAACAGAATATAATGGAAAGTGTATTCATTCTGAAGAAATGTGAAGGGATATATAAGGTTTATACAGCTCATGTAACCTCATCATATGAAAGCATATCAACTTTCTTTTTATTCAAGATTTTTACATTGATGAAGATGAGGAAGTGCTTAATGAAAAATCAACTACATCAATACCAAAATTCCATTATGTTCCATTATGAGCAAGTTCCGAGTTAGGGGCCGGTGTCGGCCCCTGATTACCCGTGGGTGTGAACCAGCGGGCGGGAACTGCTCGGGGAAGCTCTATTGGCGCGGACGACCACGCAGAACGGGCGGGAGTCGAAGGGGAATGGGGTATCGGGGATCGGCTTCCGCCGCGCGCGCGTCCCTCGGTGCGGCTCACGCCCATTGTTGGGGCCCGCGAGTTTCCTCGCGTGCAATGGCCCTTGCTGCGCTGTTACGCTGACGGGGGGATCTCACGTGCGCGGGGCGCTCAGTTGGCCAGAAAGCTGAGGGCTTTTCGGGCGCGCGGAGAGAGGGGGGGTCATTCGGAGGTGCGAGGTCGTAATCGAAATAAGAACAGCGGGACGCGAGAATTTAACGGCTAATCCTCTTTATTGAGGTAACAAATACAAGCGCCTAACGTCGGCGACTAACGCGCGTACTCGCGTAGAGGGCCGCCCGATCATCGAGATCGGGTATTCGCACGCTCGCGGATACAAAAGTCGAGACTTACTCGTGTCGGCGCTCGTAGTCGCTGTCACCGGGCTCGCACACCGGCGGCTCGCTTCTCGGAAGCGAGCTGGCGCGTCTCGCCACGTGGTTGACCGCTTGGCTCTTCAGGGAGAGCGGGTGCGCTGCTGTTCCTCCGCACGGTTCGGTGGCGGAAGCTCGAGGACGTCTCCTCGGGTGAGCGCAGCGGGGCGGATGTGGTGCAGGCTCGTCGGGTACTCACATGCGCACGCACTCGCACTCGGGGGTCGGCGACACAGAGAAACGGCGCGAGATCGGTGGTCGATCGCGGTGGTCGATAGCAGGGCCGCCGACTTAATGAGCCGTCGCGCGCTCGTCCTCCGGCTCGCGCTTGCAGCGCGTGCCGGCCGCCGTCCCTTCTCTCCTCCCTTCCTCCCCTGGCAGCCTCTCACGTATCTCGCGCGGGGGTTACCGCGAACGCGGCGCGCGTTCCGATCGCGCAATAACGAGTGTCTGCTGACACTCGTCAGCAGACACTCGTCATTGCAGGAACAGAATCGTTATCAGGAACAGAACGAGTCGTTTACGAGCTTGAAGAGAGCTCTCACAGAAGCACCGGTTTTAGCCAGACCGGATTTTTCAAAGCCCTTTACAATTCAATGCGGTGCGAGTAATTACGCGTTAGGCGCGGTGTTATCACAAGAGCATGAGGATGGCGAACACCCGATCGTGTTCATCAGCCATGTGCTCACGCCTGCGGAACGAAACTACATGACCACGGAGGAAGGATGTCTGGAAATCATATGAGCCATCCAAAAGCTGAGACCATACATTGAAGGAACGGAATTTCACGTCATAACGGATCACTCAGCGCTCCAGTGGTTAAAAAATTTGAAAAATCCGACGAGTTGGTTGGCTAGATGTGTAATTAAAGTATCTGTCTGGGTTGCAGTGCACTTCTTGGATGATTACGGAGATCTACTCATGTCATCGACATATGATCATTATCACACGGACCAATGACTGTGAGAGATTGAACTGTATTGTACTTTTCGATAATCGCATAGTTGGATTCCTACAATATTAACCGGGATTGATAGCTCTGACTGCAGTGCGCTTTTGGAGTATCATTCTCAATAACCAAAACTCATTATATTCATTCAAGTCTGAGACCGGGTCGCAGTGCGCTTCTTGGTAACGACTGTCATTGATAGAATTTGTTGTCTGAGTTGTATTGCACTTCTTGGAAACAATTCTATCTACTCATATTTGCAATCATTGGAAGGAGAAAGAACTTGAAAATCATAACGTGCAAACCTGACCCGTTACAACTGGCGGGCTAACGCGAGCTAACGCGATGGATTCCACCTCGAACGTCAAAGACCGTGTAAACGTACGGCCAATTGTTTTGCTTTGGTCGTGATTAAACGACCGAACGAACGGGCATCGGTGACCCACACATGGTGAACGATGCAACCACAAAGGGTTTGGGAGGGGGAGGAGGGCGGTCCACCGCCCTCAGGAAACGATGGAGGTGACACGCGGTGTGCCGGAAGCCTACCGGCAAAGTCACCACGGGAGGCCCTAGTCGGCACAGAGACGTGCGACCGGGCGTAAAAAGTAAACGGAAAATTGAAGAACGAGGTCGGAGGAACCTGATCGAAGAACGCCGGGCCTCCGTGGACCCTGTTTCCACCGGCGCTATCCCTTACGCCGTCTCACTTGAGTCCAGTAGACAGATCGGGTGGTCCGGCTTAGGGAGGGGGAGTTGTGACGGGGAAACCCGGGAGACTCTGTTTTCACCGTCACGCTACCCCCTATGCCATCCCACCTGAGTCCAGTGGACGGACCGGGTGGTCCGGTTCAGGGAGGGGGAGTTGTGACGGGAAAACCCGTCACTGTAGACGGAGAGGCTGCTCGCCGATCCGGCCGGTACGGCAGCCGCCGGTTCGGGAGGGCAGCACTCTCCAGTGCGTACGCGAGCCGCGGCTCGAGACACCCGAGTGTGCCGAGTCCCCACGTGAGCGTGTGTGCGAGTGTGTGTCCAGGACGCCGAGGCCGACGACGACGCGGCCACCAGCGACCCGAGCAGCAGCCAGCAGCCGAGCCGAGCGAGCAGAGCGGAGAGAACGAGCGATCGAGCCAGGTTTGCTGTGCGCGTCGTGGCCCCGGTGTTCCCCCACGTGAACGTGTGTGTTGACGAGCGCGCCAACACACCGCAAGAACGACGGGCTTCGGCCCTGGCCCGGGCCTCTCCTCTCGCCCCCCCCCCCCCCCCCCCCCCCCCCCCCGACGTCACGGCCAGTGCGAAGCGCGCGGAGTAGACTCCGTTCGAGTTTCCGCGCGCGGCCGTCCCCCACGTGAGATCCCCCGTGCTCGCGAGCTAGCCGTGGCACTCCCTACGCCCGTATATAAATACGGAATGTCCGGTGGTCAGAGCCATTCCTGTGCGCGCGTATCCTCGTGCAACCTGGTGCGAACGGGCACCAGGTCACAATACAAACTTGAAATATAAAAGCTATAGACAGATCAGAGAAGATGTAGATACCGTAATACCAGCTGAATGATTAATACAGGAGCTGGAAGAAATTGCTTCAGAATTGAAGGTGCTGCACAAGAATCTAGTACCAATGATCCTCACTCATGATGAAAAAATTGAGTTCGCAGAGACAAATTATGTCACATTTGTAGAAAAAAATTCAAGAAAGAGCAGAAGAGAGTAGCTGATCATTGTTACTTGACTGTAAAGTGAGTAGCACCATGTCTTTATGGAATATCATCATAAAACTAAACAATATCAACATTTCATATTTATTTGTTACAGATATCAAGGTGCTGCACATCAAGGATGCAACATCAATTATAAGGATTCAAGAGTCATTCCCGTAGTTTCCCACAACCCTACAGGATATGATGCTCATTTCTTGATAAAAGAAATAGAAACGAATGAAAATTTGAGCGGAAGAGTTACAGTAATAGCAGAAAAAGAAGATAGATACATTTCATTTACGAAATGTATTGATGGTAGCTGCATCAATTTCCGATTTATAGATTCGTTCAGATTTATGTCGTCAACTTTAGAAAAGTTGACCTCATATCTTGATGAGCTTCAAATCACTACGGAAGTATTTATAGAAGATGGATACACTTCAGACATGATTAAATTGCTCACGAGGAAAGGAATATTTCCATACGATTTCGTTTAAAAAATCAAATGCTACTTTACTTTCATCAAGAGAAGAGTTTCAAAGCAAACTCAATGAATGTGAAGTTCATGTGGATGATATTCATTCAGAAACAGCTCTTCTAACAGAAGGAGAAGAAAAAGAAGTAGAGAAACTCAAAAGATGCGACATCAAAGATGAAGATTATATTCATGCACGAAAATTTTGGAATGAATTCCAAATTAGGAATCTAGGTGAATACAGTGATCTGTATTTGAAAGTAGATGTTTCGCTGCAAGCTGACACTTAGAAAAATTCTCGAGCTACATGTTTAGTAGCACATGGTGTGGTTCCTCCACATTATTTCACAACACCCGGATTGGCTTGAGACGCCATGCTTCATTACAGTAAAGTTAAACTACAATTTCTGACTGATATCGACATGGTACTAGAGGGAATTAGAGAGGAATTAGTGGGAGTAGAGGAGGAATTGGTATGTGTTCCAATCGGTACACCATTGCAAACAACGAATAAATAAAAGTTGGATACAATCCAAATGGAGAGGAAAAGTATTTGATTTATCTGGACGCGGATAATCTTTATGGTCTTACTATGAATCAATACCTTCCAGAGGGAGGTTTTGAGTGGATTAATGAAATAACGTCATTAAACTTTTTGTTCATATTTCAGACGATGGTGAAACTAGTTACTTCTTGGAAGCAAGTTTCGAAAATTCTGAGAACTTGCATGATACACACATGGATAAACCTCTTCTTCCAGAACACAAGGTTCCTCCAGGTTCCAACCAAGTGAAGCTGCTGACGACATTGTGTAAAAAAGAACGATACGTTTTACACTATACTTGGTTTAAACAAGCAGTCCAGCTAGGAATAAAATTCAACGAAATACATTGACTGTTACAATTTAAAAAATTTTCATGGTTGAAGTCATACATTGACTACAACACACAGAAGAGACAGGAATCTACTAATGGATTTGGAAAGAATTTCTTCAAACTCATGAACAATGCTGTGTACAGTAAAACCATAAAGAGAATGAGAGAAACCATTTGAATATAAAAATAGCATCTCATTTGGATGGACGATACGGAGCGTCGGCCTATATCACGAATCCGAAATTTCAGAGTTGTTAGATCATCGATGAGAATCTAGTTATAATACAGCTAAAACAGTCAGAGATAACTATTCGAAAACCAATTCATATTGGACTTTCTGTTCTCGATTTGTCAAAAGTTCATATGTACGACTCTTACTATATGAAAATGAGAGCATGGATAGGTGACAAGTGTAAAATGTTGTATACTGATACAGATAGCTTCATATATGAGATTAAGGACATAGACATCTACAAGATCATGGCTGAACACTCCGAGTGTTTTGATACATCAGATTATTCCGGAAACAATAGATTTGGATCGGAATTACTGAACAAAAAGAAATTAGGTCTCTTCGAGGATGAGTGTAATGGGAAAGTGATGACCGAATTTTTCGGACTACGAAGAAGAATGTAAAGCATCATCAGTTAGTTCTCGGAACGACAAACGTTTCTTGTTACCTAACGAAACAGACACTCTTCCATGAGGGCACAAAGATATCCCAAAATCCACAGAACTCGCTGTTAAAGGAGAGGGGATAGTTGAATATAAGACGCCAGAGCTGACAGTAGAGCACATCCAAGCTGCTGATGAGTTAGAGTCAAGTCAACCGCCACGGAATAGAGCCAGACTCGAGAAGTACAGTCTAGTTGACGACTGCTTCGTAGTAGACAACGATATTCTAGAAATTCAGGACGGGAGTCTCATCTCCGAATTCCAAAGCGATTTCGTGGTAGAGCCTAGTCGAGAGAGAGGAGAGCAAGTCTTATAAAACGACTCATCGATTGGATAGCTTCATTCGACACACAGTCAAGATACAGAGCAGATCTCCTCAGCTACTAAAAAGTAAGAGAGACATAACACTATAAATATTATATTATTTACTAATATAATATTATAAGGTAGGTGTACCCAATATGCGCCACCCTTCGTATTTCAGGATCTTGTCAGCAATACTAAATAATGAAGAAAGAAAACATTTTCCCCGATCGGAAACCCTTACACCAACTTTTTAGAGCTGGTTTCCTCCATTTATCCACCAATTTCGATTCTCGATCTAATTTTACTCAGGTAAGTGCGAATTTTTTTAATACCCTTAAACTGGGCCAAAAGAATCAAGCGACATATACTTTTCTGTCTTTATGATATCATTTGATTCCTTGACATCCAATCTACATCATCCAATTTTTTTTTCATTCTATGACCTTTTTATCAATTGTTTCAATAGCTCTTCGTTATTTTTATCAAATTTACCCAATATGCGCCACCCCTATTTTCTTGTTCTAGCTGCTATAATCGACCCATTAATAGTAAATATCCGCCCAACATGGTCGAAAGAAAATTTTTTTCAAGCTCTGGAGCAGGTCAAGAAGGGTGAGATATCGCAGAGGATGGCTTCGACTATATATAAGATGCCTCGTCGAACATTTCAACGATATGTTAGATAAAACATATCCGAAGAAAAGAAAATGAGTCAACCATATGCGTTAACGACAGTACAGAACGAAGAATTGTGTAGTCGAATTGAACGCTTAGCAGATATTGGCTATTCTATGACGAAGAAAAATTTTGAGGTCATGCGTTTATAAGTACTGTCTAGGAAAAAACATCAGACAGAATTTTTCTACCATCAAGACAATAGCTAGTCCCAAATGTGCTTGGACATTTTTAAAATTTAACTCTTCTATTTCAATGAAAACATCTCAATTATATTCGAAATTACACTAGAAAGAATGTTCATTAATTTGAAAAATTAATATTGTAATTAAAAGTTGCGTGAGTTAATTTTGTTGATTCAAAAACAACGTTTTTTCATGAATTTTAACTGAAAACTTGATTTGATTTAGGTTGTTAGAAGTTATATAGTCTATGTAATATGGTTTGATCGAAAAAAAATGTATTTTTCAATAAAATGATTCCAGAACTATACTCTTTTATTTGTATTTCATTCATCCCAAACATGCTACATGCGAGAAACTGGATGGAAAGAAGTATTTTCAGGGTGGCGCCATATTGGGTACACTCAACATTTTTTCCCGAAATTTTTTTTTAAAAACACTGTATCTCAACGTTGAACAGTTCAAATTAGATGAGACTTAGCTCATTTTGAAGGTATCGAGTAGATCTTTCATTTGACATGGATCGCGTTAGAAAATTTCCATTTGACGCGGTGTAATGACCTTTCTCGCTTAGGTGGCGCATATTAGGTACAGGTACCTTACTATTTAGAGAATTTGAATTTTATATAATTTTGTTGTTCTGGTCAAAAAATGGATATCACCGGACTGAACGGAGTTGCTGGTACAGTCTTCCTTCTAACGAAGAATTGGACCGAATTGGTAGTTGATCAGAAGTATATGATTACTGATATTAAGAAGGTCAATACCAGATTTGGGAAAAGAATGGTCTTTACTTCGAATGAAGAGTTCCAAGTATTTGTACCAACTAGAGTTTCAAACAATTCATACGAAGAAGACACCTCTTTCAAATATTTGGCCAGCGAATCAAACAATATGAAGTTGTTTCTCGTACATTTAGGAGATAACAGATTTGAATTTGTTGTGTTGTGTGAATAAATGGAAGAAGAGGGAAGGAGAGGGAAAAGAGCAATAGTATTTTATTCTCTGAATCCAATCAAAGTATAAGGTTCATGATATTAGGTTTTTCCTCACTGGAAGAGAGCGACAGTTGAGGAACTCTCTTCCCTTCCTCTCAGAAGTTAGGGTAAACGTAATATATAATAAACGACGAATAAATTCGGGCTTGGAAGACTATCCCAAAGTGATATTGCGAGAAAAAAATTCCACGCTCCCCGGCTGGATTTGAACCAGCGACCTCCTGATCTCCGGTCAGTTGCGTTATCCACTACGCCACCGGGAAGACGGCAGCTCTTCACATCCCTAGAGCATGAATTCATTTTCTCGCAATATCACCTATATACACGATCAATTTCGATCGCTTGAATCTGTACGATCAAGGTCCGATAGTATTGTTACAGATTCCCATTTTACCTATTTTTCCCCCGCCCCCAGCCCAACCTCTTGGGCTACTACATCTTTTCACCCGAAGTAGTATTTCAGAAATAATTATTTCTTAACGTCCACATATTTCGAATGACGAATAAATTCGGGCTTGGTGGACTATCCCAAAGTGATATTGCGAGAAAAAAATTTTTCACGCTCCCCGGGCTGGATTTTAACCAGCGATCTCCTAATCTCCGGTCAGTTGCGTTACCAACTACGCCAACGGGAAGAGGGCAGCTCTCCACATCTCTGGAACATGAACTCACTTTCTCGCAATTTCACCTATATACTGTAACGAGTAGCGCTCATACTCGTTATGAGCCTCGCGCCGAAAACCGTATGTAGCTGGCGATAGCGGCATGCCCGGCATAAGCCACCCAAGCGCCCAAGCCCCACATATCGAGAGTGAGTGAGCGGGGCCCGCGCGATGCATGATACGCCGTGCGCGACTCGCGGTCGCGCACAGGCCGGCCGACGCGCGCCAGGCCGACCACAATTCGAACGCGACCGGCTAGCGAGCAACACGCGACCCGCGCTACGTACGACCACGCTTCCCTCGAATTTTCAACCCCGCGCCTTTTCCGGACGAGAACATCACCCGCGATCATCGCGACGCCGCACCCGCAACCCCGTCGGCTGTGACGACTCGTCTCGGAGAGCTCCAAGGATCGTGCGTGCACTTTGTGTAGTGCTTTTGTGCGTGTCCGCTGGCCAGCGACCCGCCGCGACAACCGAGCTTCTCCAAGCGTGCGCCCGCCGCCTGTACACGGAGGAGCCACCTCAACCCAGCCGCCATCCACGTGAACAGGACAGCAGGACAGCGACGTAGCCGAGCCGTACCGCAATACCCGTGAGTCCTACCTGGACGTCCAAGCTTTCGCGGGCAAGGACACAGCGCGCCTTTGTCAAGCAGTCGCCACGCGGGCGACATACGCGAAATCGGTTCTCAGCGCACGCGAGCGCGCGAAAGCCCTGGCAGCTTAAGCACTGCCAGTATTTTCTTTTGTCTAATAAATTCTATCATTTTTTTAACCGAGCCTTCAGTCTATTTCGTGCATCGAGCCTAGCTCTTCCCCGATCAAACCCATCCCCTCTCCGCGGTCTCGGTGAGCCCGCAGCTCACCGAGAAAGAACTGAGCTGCCCGGACGAGCATCTACACGGAGAGAAGTCGCGCGGTAGAGCAGAGAGCAATCGTGCATACATTCTGCGCGATATACGCGCAAAAACGACACCTCAGACGCGAATCACTGCATATTCGTCGTGCATGGAACGTGGACGTCTTTCGACAGTCATTTCTGCTTACCCTACGCGCACAGTTCTAGAGCGACCTGCTTGGGTTTGTTACGAGGGTGCGCTCCACGTATTTTTTCTTGGACAGGTTGACCCTGGACCTAAACGGTGTCCAGGTGGTCAGAGTACCCGATGACGATGTTCCAAGGGTGCGCTCCTGGAGTTTTTGCTTGAGGAAGCTCACCCTGGACCTGGACGATGTCCAGGTGGTCAGGGTACCCGATGACGCCGTTCCACGGGTGCGCTCCTGGTATTTTTCGTTGGAGTACCTGACCCTAGATCCGAACGATGTCCAGGTAGTCCGGGTATCCGATGACGGTATTCCAAGGGTGCGCTCCTGGTATTTTTCGCTGAAGTAGCATACCTTGGACTCAAACGATGTCCAGATAGTCGGGGTACACGATAACGGTCTTCCAAGTGTGCGCTCCATAAGTTTCTCAGGTACCCGGACTACCTGGACATCGTTCGGGTCCAGGGTCAGGTACTCCAACGAAAAATACCAGGGGCGCACCCTTGGAACACCGTCATCGGGTACCCTGACCACCTGGACATCGTCCGGGTCCAGGGTGAGCTTCCTCAAGCAAAAACTCCAGGAGCGCACCCTTGAAACACGGTCATCGGGTACCCTGACTACCTGGACATCGTTCGGGTCCAGGGTCAGGTACTCCAACCAAAAATACCAGGAGCGCACCCGTGGAACGTCGTCATCGGGTACCCTGACTACCTGGACACCGTTTGGGTCCAGGGTCAACCCGTCCAAGAAAAAATACGTGGAACGCACCCTTGTAACAAACCCAAGCTCTGGAATACGCAAGATACACAGTGTGACCGGCGAAAGACGTCCATGCTTCATGCACAACGAATGTGCCAGTGATGCGCGTCTGAGGTGTCGTTTCTGCGCGTATATCGCGCAGAATGGATGCACGATAGCTCTCTGCTATAATGCTCGTCTGACGCGCGGGTCTGCGCTTCTGTCGTGCAAGACTTCTCTCCGTGATACGGGGAGAGCCTGCAGCGACGAGCGCCAGCAAGCAGGTAAGGGGCGTGCATTGCACGGCACTAGGTCCGGCCGCCCCCAACGAGCGCAGCAATACGCCGGCAGGTCGCCGAATACTCCCCCGACGATAATCCCGACATTCGCGCGCGTAACCAAGTTACATTGTAACGAAGCGCCCCTTTACAAAACCTATATCACCTATATACGGTGATCTGCCGTCTTCCCGGTGGTGTAGTTGGTAACGCAACTGACCGGAGATCGCTGGTTCAAATCCTCAGCCCGGGGAGCGTGAAATTTTTTTTTCGCAATATCACTTTCGGATAGTCCGCCAAGCCCGAATTTATTCGTCGTTTGAAATATGTGGACGTTAAAAAATAATTATTTGTAAAATACTACTTCGGCTGAAAAGATGTAGTAGCCCAATAGGTTGGGCGGGAGGAGGGTGGGGGAAAAGTAGGTAAAAGGAGAATCTGTAACAATACGATCGGACCTTGATCGTACAGATTCAAGCGATCGAATTGGATCGTGTAGATAGGTGATATTGCGAGAGTGTGAATTCATGCTCCAGGGATGTGGAGAGCTGCCGTCTTCCTGGTGACGTAGTCGGTAACGCAACTGACCGGAGATCAGGAGATCGCTGGTTCAAATCCAGCCCGGGGAGCGTGAAATTTCTCTCTCGCAATATCACTTTGGGATAGTCCACCAAGCCCGAATTTATTCGTCGTTTGAAATATGTAGACGTTAAACAATAATTATTTGTATCAGTATTGTAATCCAGGAACAAAATTAGCTAAGCGTTTTGCTCGTGGAGATTCTGGGATCAATCCTCTGGATGTGGCTTGCCAGGAGCACGATATGGCTCATTCACAGAATCGAGAAAATATTACAGCTAAAACTATTGCTGACAGGGTTCTTGCTAACAAGGCTCGCGAAGAGGTTTGTTCTGACGACGCAGGTTTTGGTGGGAAGGCAGCAGCTTGGGCTGTTACGAACACAATGAAATTGAAAAGTAAATTTTGGAATAGAATAAAATCAAAATCAGAAGAAAATTGTCATCTAGTAAAAAGAAGAAGAGAATTGTTAGAAAGAAGGGAGGATCATTCACTACATTGAGCAGTATTATCAAGGCTGCCACAAAATCAGTAGTTCCTGGAAAAAGTGTAAAAACAGTTATTAGTTCAGCGCTCAAAGGCGCTCGAGCAGCTATTAAGAGAGTAGGTGGTAGAAAACGTGTGAAAATTCCACGAATTCTACCAGTTTCTTCGATAATAGGTGGAGTCTTACCTCTCATTCCTATATTTGCTGGTTTAAGTGCGACTGGTGCATTAGCGAGTGGAGCAGCTGGAATCGCGAAAGCAACCAATAAAGCTAGAGCTGCTAAGCAACAGCTTGATGAAAGGCAGAGGCATAATAAAACTATGAGAGCTACTGCTCTGGGTAAGAGACTGTATTTAAAACCATATCGTAGAGGATACGGTCTCTGCTTAAAACCATACGAAGGTAAGGGTTTAAAAAGAATGATCGAGGTAAGTCTACCTAATCCAGCATTATCAAACTTTGATATATTGGAGTATGCTCAGAATATGAAAATTCCGGATTTCCGAGGTGTATTTATGAAAAATTCACTACCAGCAGATGGTCCACGATACAGAGAATCGGCAATAGTGAATTCAGATGATGCGAGTGGACCTGGATCTCACTGGGTAGCATATCGAAAGAGGGGGAATGATGTTGTTTATTATGATAGCTTTGCGATCTACAACCTCCGCTAGATCTGTTGTTTTATGTAGGTGTTCATGGGAGTAAAGTATAATCTCGAAGATATCAAGACTTTGGTACTTATAACTGCGGTTATTTGTGTTTAGATTTTTTGAGTGGTAAGATAAAAGGTATATAAAGAACATTCAACACAACATTGACTCATTATACTTTGAGAAAATTATACTATAGGAATTCTCCGAATCAATTCGTTGAGAATTGAATGTAATATCACTGCTGGTGCTTACGTAAATGGTCAGAGAGCGCATACAATTCATGACTTCTTTCCTGCTGTAGAACCAGGATTCAAGATATTCTAAACATTCGGACACCCATCGTATTCGATGAGAGTATCTCACATCATGAAGTACACGCTCATCAGCTATATACTGGAAGCAACTTCAACAACAATGATGAGATACGTATATCGATTCAACATCGGGGCTTGTGTCTCCTAGAAGCTTACTACGTATTTGTGGTCGATTAAGCAAGATAGTTGATACACCTTTAGCCCATACGAGGTTCGTCAATGTTGGCATCTGTCATTTTTTCGAAGAAATTCGATATAAAATAAATGCTATAGAGATTGATCGATGTAAAAATGTAAAAAAAAGGCTACTTTAATATGTTCATCCCACTCAGTATGATACTTGGTTTTGCTGAAGATTATCGCAAGATTGTAGTCAACACCAGAAATGAATTAATACTTCAAAGATCGAATACTGATACTAATACTATCATATAATCATCATATAAGAAGAGTAATGTCGAGGTATGGGAACAGGGGAAAATTGTGTTGTCAAAAATTGATTGGTTTATGCCATATGTGCTGCTTTCCAATCAATATAAAAAAACGCTTGCTAGGTCAATTGCAAAGAGGTGAGCCTATTGATAAGAGTTTCCGATCATGGGCGCTTCACGAATATCCATTTCTTACCACTGCTAAGAATGATGTATGGACAGTGAAAATCTCGAATCAGTTGGAAAAATCACGTTTCATCATACTGCGTTTTCAAACTGCATGAAAAAATATTAGGAATGTCAATGCTAGTCCTTTTGATCATTGTCAAATTAGCAATGTGAAGTTGTTTCTCAATTCTCAGTATTATTCATATAGTAATCTCAATCTAGATATTGATCGCAATCAATATTCTATTCTCTACGATGGATATACAGATTCCCAGAATTCATACCATAATAAAGAATCTGAACTTTTGTTGAACAGAGAGCAATTTATCTCAAGAATACCATTGATTTTATAGATTGCTCGAAGAAAAACGAATTTTTGCAAAACTCCTGCAGTTTTGCAAAAATCTTCAAGGCCTGTTTATGCGGCTTGATGGGAAAGATTGTATATTCTTATATGCCTTCTGCGTTGTGATTATAAAATTATGGTCTTTTGTTTATCGTAATATCGCCCGTCTAGACGTACCGAAAAAAATTTGTCCATTCTGACGTTAATCTTTACCTGTCGTTCTCATGGTCCAATCGTTATCCTGGCTATTATTCTTATTTTCTATCAATCCTACCCTGATTCTCTTCCGATTTCAGAAAACTCATCGCAACTTCACATTCTTTGTTTGCTACCTGCATTATTTGCTCATTTGTCAAAACCGCGCGGACGCCTCTCTCAATATTTAGCTTCCCATTTGACTGTTCCGTCGTGAAACTTCAGCAATATGAACCCTCCATATTCAACTTTGTCATTAGTAGGGACCTTGCTAGAGCCTTCGAATAGTGCTCTGAATGGATACTTAGACTACTTTATTCTGGCCTGTTTGTCTGCTCTCCTTTCTCCGTTTGCCTGGACCAACTTTCTGTCGACTTGAGTTAGAGTCCCATCTTGTTCGTTTAGTTAGTCCTGTATCAAAGACTGTTTCTATACACTGTGTCGCCTCTCGGCTTGCTCGTCCCGCTCTCATGCGTTTTACCTAGAGTCTCGGTTCATCTGCTAGATCTCAGGCTTCACAAATATTAAGCCGCTTTTGCGATGGACCCTTACTCCAGAAATTTTCCTTTTTCGCTGAATGGAAACTGTTTGAACCCACTACATTCATGTCTAGGTTCGATGATCTATTTGCTGATCCTTTTGATCTCGTGGAACTATTCGAGGAATCAATTTATAAAGTTTCTCCAAATTCTTATTGGGCTCCTGCTCCGACCATGGCGAGGCCATGTACGAATTTTTACCTTCATGCTCTGCTGTGGTTTGTTGTACCCAGTGTATCTCCGGTTTGATGAGGGCCATGCAGTATGTGGCCGATGTGCGTATCTCCTAGTTGAGGGACCCAACTGCCGGAAAGGAAACCCTTATTGGCGAAACCGTCTTTCTTATCAAGTCGCGCAATCCCTCAGTTCCCATTGCTGCCGTTCTCACCACAGTTACAAGGTAAGGATACCAGCTCGTGACTGGAATGAGCACTGTAATACCTGCTCTCATCGAGTATTCAAACGAGCTGACCTTGATATTGCCGATGCCGACACTGTGACGGTTTACTCTGAGGAATTTTCCAATGATTCGTATGATGATGTATTGCCGCTTTTCCAATAATACTGATATTTTGATCCTAATGCCTAGTGCGATAATACTAATATCTTGATCCTAGATCGAAGTCCGGCAAATAACCCAATGCCTCGTTCACGCTAGTATAATAAGAGTTTTGTGCGACTGGAAAAATCTCATCCCATTCTTCGTATTTGTCTACAATTGATTTAATGTACTCTTTTATGACATGGTGCATTCTCTCAGTTTGTCCGTTCAATTGCGGGTGATACGCGGTTGTTGTATATTTCTCTATTTTGAACATTTTCACGAGTTCCTCTAGAACGAAATCCACGGAATGCGTTCTATTATCCGTACAGATAACTCCAGGTGGTCCAAATTGAAAATTACCTCCTGTATAGATGCCTTATCTACCTCGTGGGCGTTTGCATGACCGACTGCCGTTATAATGCAGTATTTGCTTAAATTCCATTGCATCGTAAGGACGTATAGATTCTCTGCTTTCGTCTCCCATAGTGGTCCGCGAAATCCATTGATAGATTCTCAGAGGGGTAAGATAGGGTGTCTGTTATGAGCATAGGAGCTTTGTTCTTGTTCCTAACTTACTTGGTTGGTTTACGTTTCGGGCAGCTACGCACAAAACTTACTACATTCATATACATCTTTCTCCAATGAAATTCCGCCGCTATTCCCATGAGTTTTGCCCACGCTTTCGTGACCCCCAATTGCTGACTCGTGAAATTCCTTAACTAGCCCATATCTGTCTTCTACTTTCGGCAATGGTAGATCATTCGTGAATAGTGTTATTGATATCACCTTTCTATTGAAGAGTTTATTACATTGTTCGACGAAGTAGCCCTAGTCCGATTGTGTTGACATTGCTAAGTCTCCAATAATCCCCACGGTTTTGATTCCATCCTCCATCAATGTGTTCTTCAAACATGCTACAATATCCAATCGCATTGTTTTATTGTCGAAATTATTCCTGACTATTAATCCAAAAACTTCCACTCTGCGACATTCAGACTGAGCTACCTTTCCTACTGCGAAATGCTGATCACGCAACTCCTCTGGGTCAATGTACTGACGTTCCACAAGAGTGCCTTGCGGCTCCGTTTTTCATTTTCCGTCTGCTGACAATGTATATACCAAATTTTCGTGATGTACAAATGGTTGCTCCTTCAAAATTCTAACGCGATGAAACTGTCAGACATTTCCGGCTGCAATCACCCAAGTCGGTATCATATGCGTCGATCCTGCTTCCGCGACCATAAATCGCGTCATACTACCCGTCATTCGGCTTGGCATTATTTCGGGTACCCAACTGTCGTTTCCCTCTATGTCCTGTTCTTCCCTATCGACCGGAACTAACATAGCATTCCCTTCTCGTGCCACCTGTTGGTTGGTGACTTTGCCCGCTGATGCATCGTGTCCCTCTTCCGTATCTTATCTCTCCCCATAATGTTGCGGATGGCTTGAAATGTCCATTTCGACCTCCGGCCTATCAAGTTCATATGGGATGTAATCCTTCCCTTGTAGATGTAGATGTAGATACTCCCTTCCGCCATTAGATTTCACGTTCAGATATTTGACTTGGCTTGCTCTGTGGAAATGTATGCATATATTCCTGTTATACTTGTGAGCAAAATAAATGTACAATCAACGTCCCCGAATTCTGTTGACAACGTTAATATTTTTCATGTATTTTCGGGATCCATGCAATGGTAGGCAAACATATATGGGCAGTCGTGATGAAAAATGCAAATGTGCTGGACGTCATCTTAGCTACTTCTGCAGCTTTGTCAATCCGACTTTAAATTGATTGAGTTGTTTGACATGGGCTGACCTGTTTGCTGGTGCTGATATACTTTTCAAGGTAGATTATTTTCTTTTTTGAAAAGATTTGATTTGAGGTTATTCATTGACTGGTTGATAAATTTAATTAATGATTTTTTTCTGCAGTTCGAGAATAGATCTGAATGAAGTTAAAAGGCTACAACTGCTTAGTATCTTCATACGGGCAACAGGAGCTGGCAAAACTCATCATACAAGATGGGAAAACAAGTTCTCGCCAATAAAAGATTGTCTTAAAATGAACATGAATAAGCACCTAGAAGACTTCTACAGAATAGTGTATTTCAGTGTTGGATCTTTTTCGACAATCACACCTTATTTAAATATTCATATGTCTACAAGAGAAGAACTCTAGATGTGTTATGAGTATTAGCTTCAGTGAGTGATTTCAGTATCTGACAATTGTCAGATGATCAGTGAAACTCAAGATTGTTGACGTTACCAGCTCCTTATCCGCCAGCTCATATATTGCTTGAATATTGTGATAAAGTGATAAGCAGTGAACAGGTATAGGCGAGAATAACAGCTATGATGGAAGGCAGCTTGTGATGACGGTCCACAACTTTACAGGAAGAGACGACTAGATATGTTATGATTGTTAGCTTCATCGACACTTTAGAGATTGATTTCCGTATCTAACAATTGTGAGATGATCAGTGTAACTCAAGTGTGTTGACGTTACAAGCTCCTTATCCGCCAGCTCATATAATTTACGAATATGGAAATGAATCACAGATTACTGTGAAAATATTGGATAACTATTCACACCTGGTGCAAGGACTAAATAAATATTGTCATTAAGTGAAGAAGTGTAAACAGTTAATAATGAAAAACAGCTGTGAGAGAAAGCAGCTTATGAATGAAGCTCTACATCTCTACAAGAGGGGACGTGTAGACATGTTATGAGTATTAGCTTCATTGAAACTTCAGTGAGTGATTTCAGTATCCGACAATTGTGAGATTATATATACGGGAATAAGCAAGTAAAAGACTGCTACAGCACAACGTGTTCCAGTAGACGTGTTGGATCTTTAGCGACAATACCATCTTACATGAATATGAATCCGCAAGAAGAAGACTCTTACAGCACAACATATTTCAGTGGACGCGTTGGACTTTTCAAATAAATACTCAATATAAGACAAGTGATATTAGACTGGCAACTGGAGCTTTCACGTGTAATCATACAAGATGAGAGAATAAGTTCTCAGCAATAACAGATTATCTTAATATACACATAAATATGCAAGTGGAAGACACGTATTGCGAGACACGAAGTTGCAATACACGTATTGGATTTTCAGCGATCATAGCATCTTATATGAATATGAATCCGCAAGAAGAAGACTTAAACACACACGCTTACAAGTTGGACGTCCACGTCGCGGCGCGAATGAGGTGTTATTAGCGGCGCGTGCTAATTATCGCGAAGGTTGACGCGAGAGTGTCCTTCCTGCCCTCGCGCGGCTGGCCTGCCGCGTGAGTTGGGAGGTCCGCCCCTCTCCATGCTTTCTCACTCTCTTTCTTTTGCGGCGCATAGCCCAAAGGGCCGCGGCACGTGCCGGCGTCGATCGCGAGTCAATCACGCAATTTGCGACGCTCGCCTATGCTACCGGCGTGACACGTGGCGATCCCGCGTTAACGAGTGCTCGCGAAGCACTCGTAACATGGTATGTAAAGTGAAAATAAAATAAAAATACACTGCCCATCGAGAAACTGTGAAACAACGGGCCCGTGGCAAGTATGCATTTGTTGATTCCATTGACTAAAAAATTGAAAAAAAGAATTGAAACAAAATAAATACATTCCAATTGAAGAATGAAAATAATATCATGATGTAGAACTGTAACATTCAAACGTTGAGAATTGTAATGTAAAAAGTTCCTTTCATGTAGTTATCATTGGGATTTGAGATTTTAGTGAAAATCGTTACTTGTACCATGAGAAAGATAATTTTGATTATGGAGTATTCTATTCTATTTCAAATTATTATGAATTTGATACTGAACCCTTCCAAAGTGGTACATACTAGTTTTTCAACTGCTTGACACAGGATTGTGATTTTAGAATTTTCTATCTCAACATTGGTAGATGTATTTGAAATGTATGTAACTACTTAAAATAGATTTTGGAATTTAATACATTCTATCCGAACATGAGTAAATTGATATAGAGTGTATTGACATTTGATAACAGATCGTGGAACAATTGCTTCAGGGTGTACTTTGAAAAAATACTATCTCTGTATAGGCTATCCACACTGTTAGATACTTGTCAGTTGATGCTAGATTTCGTTTTCTCATGTCATCATTGAAATAATATACTGGAACATATAATGATAGTGTGTTGGTAAAGATATTTATTGAAGTGATACATCTGTATTTTCAAAAATATATTAGATTTGAATCATATTATTATTTTACATGTATTTGAATGGACTGAGATTAAACAGTCATTTCCAAAGTTCTATTTACGTAACAAAATTTAGTCGCATAAGAATTCATTCAACAACGAACTATAGGGATACGGAACATACTTGTCGTCTACATATACCTTTTCCAAAGGTCCATTTTTTTGGTGTATACCCATCCTTGGGTGTTATTTCATCAACTTTTGATCCCGCTTTTTTTTGAATGTTTGGTGGTTTCTCTGATCCTCTTCCAAGTTTACATTTTCCGCCGTTATTATATCCACTGTCGAAGCCGAGGAGCCTGTTTCTTCCGCCTCGATATTCACCTCGTCTTTCCACGTCACTTCTATTGGTGTTTGTATGCTAATGATGTTACACTGTAACCTTCCCTTCGTAAACTCCATGTTCATTCTTGAGGCTAGCACACTTGCTTCTTTCGTTATGTTTTGGTTTTCGTTTGTTGTCAATGCGCCCATATCTTCTTCATCCGAGTTATTTTTATCGGTTAATATCCCTGGTTCCGATGTCTGCTCTTTCTGGTGTTGGCTTCCGGATGGTTTTTTTAATTCCTGTATTACCCGCTTGTAACTAGTCTCCGCTACCACTCTCTCGTAATTTTCCCAGCTTCCATACTGCTTAGCTTTCCTCTTGGCATAGTGTGCTCATTTAATTGGACTCGATACACCAAATGACCATTGCCGAATCGCTAGTCCGTATCTCGTCCCGTGCAAGGTGCTGCTTCTCTGCCGGTTCTCTTACATTTATCTTGATACCTTTTCTGTTATCTGTTCCGTCCGTAATTTTCACTATAAATCTCATTTCCGTTACAGTTTGACTCATGGCTATCATATCCCGTAAACTGCGTGACATCTCTTTTAATGGTGAGGGAACCTCCGTAGTTCCCTGGTGGAACAGGTGGTGTTAGGCTCGTCTCACCACTCGTTAGACTCTCTTTTTGTAAGGCTCCTGTCACTCCCTCATCGGTGAGGTTTGCCTCTGGTTCGTCTGACGTCCTACACAGGCTGACCTTGCTCACATCTTCCAAAGTAATATTGCGAGAGAAAAATTCCACGCTTCCCAGGCTGGATTCAAACCAGCATCCTCCTGATCTCCGGTCAGTTGTGCTATCATCCGCTTCATCGGGTAGACGGCAGCTCGCCAAATCCCTGGAGCATGAATTCATTTCTCGCAATATCACCTATATACACGATCAAAGATTTGATCAATATTGTGATGTGCACCCTCCACAATTCGAATATGTGTAAAATTGTTGATCTTTAAGGGCCAATCCAGAGTGAAGTGGAAAAAGAAAAATCACAAAATCCACCACATGTTTAATTAATGCGACGTTTCGTGTGTAATAAATTTTCAGCTTGAGGAGGCCAGTGAACCTTATTGGCGAAACTTCGCATTATGTGATTTTTCCTTTTCCACTGCACTCTGGATTGGCCCTCAAAGATCGACAATTTTACTCACATTCAAAGGTTCGATCGCTGGAACTGCACGATCAACTGATCGGGGATCAGGAGGACGCTGGTTTGAATCAAGCGCGGGGAGCGTGGAACTTTTTTCTCACAATATCACTTTGGGATAGTTCACCAAGCCCGACAGAATTCATTTATTCTTCGTTTCAAACTATCATATACTCTACCATTCCAGATGTAACAACACCTACGAATACTGATACAATCGACACTACTACGTTAGATGGTTTGAACCAGACATTTCAAGAACTCAGACGCTTCATCGACAGCAAGACTGGACCTAAAATCCCCCTATAAAATGCAGCTCCTAATCGAGATCCGCCTGAGGAGGCTGCCATGTCAAGTACATCTGAAAACCTCTGCCGATTGGTTTAGTGACACAGTCATATTGACTTTTGAGCCCTGCTATTGGTCGGCTCACCTATAGTCTCTGCCGATGAGGAGAGCTTGACTTGCAGCTCTGAGTTTTATGCTCTATGCGTGGTATAGTGATAGGTTATGAACATTTTCATGTATATATTGGTGATTCTTTATAAAATCGCCAAGGCAAAAAAACAATTACGGGGTCGATTTCTTTGCCAAACTCTATACCATAATATTATTTCTGACTTTTTTTTTTTTTTTTTTCATATTTTTAGCATTCTAACCCTACTTTATGGAAAGCTGAATTGGTAGAATTTGCTTTTTTGTAAATTTAGAGGCATTTGCACCTCAATATGTATCATAAAATTACTTCTGAGTGAAAAAGTTGATGAGAAATTATGAATAAATCAGACTAATTGATCAATGAATGAGTGGGAAGTGAATAAGTAATAAAAATTGACAGATGAATATGTTCCTCAAATGTTCTCATGATTGATTTTTGAATTGGATATTTTACTTATAATCATTCAATAAAAAAATTATAGAAAAATGAGTCAGCACTGAGAGAATTGGGAACTTTTATATACTAGGGT
Source organism: Aphelinus certus (assembly GCA_020882725.1). Taxonomy (NCBI): domain Eukaryota; kingdom Metazoa; phylum Arthropoda; class Insecta; order Hymenoptera; family Aphelinidae; genus Aphelinus; species Aphelinus certus. The sequence goes on from JAJGXB010000074.1 coordinate 26,281, forward strand.
AAAAAAAGTTATATATTTAGGCATATTGTTATCTTATATATTCTACAGAATGATGATCTCAAAAAATTAATGATTTTTCATGAAATGTGATGAATGATTTATTATTTCAAATCATTTGTACGAAGTTCATATATCATTTACCAGATATACTTTCCGCACTTCTCATGAAGCAGAGTTTTTCACATATTAGAAGGATAGAAAAAAAATAAGTAACCATTTTCCTCCACACACATACACACTGTGGACGTATTTTGAAATCATTCTATTACATATCCCAACGTTTCTGAGTCATATGATCATGTATCTCGTAGTCATCATATAGTGTTTCTATATTACTGCATCAGTGTGATAAACTTTGAACATTTTATAACTGATTTTTACATTCCATCATATTATGCTTCTAGTGAATTCTCATGAACTAAATATTCAAAACAGGAACGAGCCTGGATTCCAGATGGATTTGGACTAGATTCCAGGTGGATTTGAGCTGGATTCCAGGTAGATTCAGCCTGGATTCCAAGTGGTTTTGGGCTGGTTTCCAGGTGGATTTTGAGATTCAACCAGAGAGGCCCTGGGGATAATATCCAGGTGGATTTTTGGAATGAACGAGTCAGGTCCTGGAAATAATTCTGATGGATTTTGAGGAAATCCAGGTGGATTTTGAGAAAATCCAGGTGGATTTTGAGAAAATCCAGGTGGATTCCACAAGAATCCAGGTGGATTTTCGGGATCAACGAGCCAGGTCCTGGGAATAATCCGGCTGAATTTTGGGACAATCCAGGTGGATTCCGGCAGAATCCAGGTGGAATTTTGGGATCAACGAGCAAGGTCCTGGAAATAATCCTGATGGCTTTTGAGATAATCCAGGTGGATTCCGGCAGAATCCAGGTGGATTTTCGGAAGGAACGAGTCAGGTCCTGGAAATAATCCTGATGGATTTTGGGATGATCCAGGTGGATTATTCGCAGGACCTGGCTCGTTGATCCCGAAATTCCACCTGGATTCTCCTGGAATCCACCTGGATTTCCTCAAAATCCACCTGGATCATCCCAAAATCCATCAGGATTATGTCCAGGACCTGACTCGTTCATTCCAAAAATCCACCTGGATTCTCTCAAAATCCAGCTGGATATTATCCCCAGGACCTCTCTGGTTGAATCTCAAAATCCACCTGGAACCCAGCCCAAATCCAGCTGGAATCTAGTACAAATTCACCTGGAATCCAGGCTCGTTATTTTCGACAGGGTTGTATGTATTTGGTTCTCCTCTTACGAATGCCGAAACCCGTTTCCAAAAATTCTGCGTCCTTAAAATGTGAGATTAGCTCAAGTCATGTTTTAAGGTAGAATCCGCAAAAAATGATAATTTTCAAAAACAACGCTGATTTATTTTTTTCTCCACAGAAAAATATTTTGTATCAATTCTATAATGCTTAACTATCGAAAAAATCGATATTCGACTTCGAAAAGAGATTTTCTATCTTTTGCCAATCATCATTCAAATTTTTACAAAGCATGAGCCTAGAACATTTATTTAATATAATTCGCAATGAATAATTCGAGTGCCAATGTTTTGTGTTTCCTGCGGCAAGGTCTTAACTATTTTCGGACAAAACGATATGTGCTGTCATCTTTATTATGAGAATGACAATACTTCATGTACAGACCTTGAAATCTCTTATGTGAGACTGAACCATGAGTGTGGAATAACCCTTACTCTCAAGTTTGTTTTAATTATCAACTACCGGCTACCGAGTTTCCCAGATAGAAAACACTCCACAGAAAGAAAGAGAAAACGAGCTTTTCTTGGCAATCAGCATGTAGAGGCTAGAGAATGTGCTCATTTGGAATCAGCTATAGAATGATCTCTGGAAGAACGTTCCAGACCAGTCTCAGCGTCAAGGAAGAAAATCAAGAAACAGAAACATACTGTGAATGAGAATGGACCCTTTTACAAAATGGAAGATATCAGTATCTTTCTCCTAACTCTACAAAAAAAGTTAAAATGTGAGTGTGGTGGTAGTGGAAAGTTTGAAAAAAGGGATATCCGTGGTCTTCGTTTCAATTTAAATGTGTAATGCGAGAGTTGTAGTGAGTGTTTTGAAATTTCATCTAGTTCTCGTACTGGTGCAAAGAGAAACATCTACGACATCAATCGACGGGGTGTTTTGGCAATGAGATTGCTTGGCTAAGGTTTAACAAGTCTTGAGACATTCAACGGAGTCATGGATCTTCCAGCGTCAGTTGCTCCGTTATCCTATGATATGATTAATCAAGCACTCCTGAAAGCCTCCGAGGAAATAGCTGAGAAATCCATGCAAGCTGCAGTTGAGGGAGAAATCCTGTTCACGCCTAAGCATCAATGTGGTTTGGATATTTCCGAAGATGGTTCTTGGTGAACACCAGGATTCTCGTCTCTTCAGGGAGTAGCAACATCAATTGGAAATAGACTTCCAAAGTCATTGACGTCTACATCAAAAATTCTCACTGCAAGGCTTGTAAAAAATGTGAAAAGGAGAAAAATAGTGCAGAGTATGAAATATATCCATTCGAGTGCACAGTGAAAATTGCCCAGTCAATCATGCAGGGAGTGCTGGAAAGATGGAAGTCAGCGAAATCACTGAAATGTTCCAACATGCTGAGCAGAAACGTGGAGTCAGATATCTCAACTATATAGGAGATAGTGCTTGTGTGAAGCCCAACCTTTTGGCGTTGACTTCAAAATTAACAAGAAAGAAGATATCTATCATGTCAGCAAGAGAATGGGAACTCGACTCAGAAATAAGGAGAATGAGTATGAATCTAAGTTACTGAGCGACAACAAGTCTATTAGTGGGAGAGGACGCTTGACTGGTGTAGTTATAGATCAACTCACTCAATATTATGGCAAGGCTATACGACAGAATAGTTAATCTGTCGCTGATATGAAGAAGAAGATTTGGGCTACTTACTACCACAAGAAGTCAACAGAAACTATTGTGACAATATACCAGACGTTATTTTTATTCAAAACTGCCTTATGAGGCCAGTGAACCTTACTGGCGAAACGTCGCATTAAATAAACATGTGTTGAATTTTGTGAATTTTCTCTTTTCCACTTAACTCTGAATTGGCCCTCAAAGATCGACAATTCACACATATTTGAAACAGTGAAGTGACAGTGATTTGTTCTTGAGATTAAACTTCAAACTGTGTAATTAACGAGTAACCAGAGGGGTGAAATGAAACATGAAATTTAACTAAATAGCTCTGATGAAAGGGAGAAAGAAAAGTAATCGATGCTTCTGAATCTATTCCAGGTGGAATTTCTATAACTCAAACTCTTGCTCATTTTACACTGTTGTTGTGTTTATGTCCGATAGTCCACTGCCAGAAAAGACTAGTGAAAATAGTAACCGGTTAATATTCCGATTCTTCAATATTTACTTTCAAACAAGGTTCGACCATGACGAAAAACCATGATAATATTCTAGTAAAGGGTTCCAAAGTGAATAATAATGGTTTGAATCGACCAAAATTTGAGCACTTATTCGAGTTTGATAGCTATAGATTTTTGACTTTGAACCAATTAACTTTCAACAATGACGATTTGGAGTTGATGAAGATGAGTCAGAAATTACTTCAGACATAACAATTTTCCATGTTAAACCTTTCATACGACCCATCCCTTGACAAGAAATTACATCGCTGAAAACTGAAGATACGTAGGGTTAACAGTAACGAGGGGACATCACAGTCTCCGGGTCCTGTATTTTTACCAAACCTATTTTAATGTGCTCTATATCACATAAGTATGGGATAATTTCAGGGATATTTACTAATGGGGCCTCCTGTTGGAGTTATGGACATATCAAGTTTCAAAAAATACTGGTATTTCTAGATTTTTCCACATTTATGACATTGCTCGCTGACTCATCAAGTGAGCTTGCTTAAGTTTCTATACGTATTGTCAACACAAAATTCATGAATTCTACATGCTCTCATACTATCGATAGCATTTTCACTCTTTATCATCGTCTAAGGGTGCTTTCACAGTGGCGAAACAGCCGAGGAACTGTCGCGTATAACCGGAGCAGTCCGATCACGCGAGGGCTCGTCGAGAGGAATGTTCGGAGCTTCTTCTTGAATGCCTCGGGGATATCGGACAGCCTGATCAGCTGTATAATGGCAGTTGCAGAGTGCAGACTACTTGCACCTGTCCGATACCGCTCTCTGGTGGCTCGGTCTGTACTGTATAGGCTATGCCATGTGCATACTGCATAGTCATGCAGAATTAGTATATATATACTAAGCACTGGCTGTGTGACTCGGTTTGTTGTATATGACGGCACAGCCAGCGCGCGCTGTTCGGAATATCTGGCCAAGCGGTTCCAGCGGCGCGCGCTGTTTGGTACTACGAGCCGTGCGGCTTGAGTGGCCCGCGCTGTTCTATACTGTGCAGTACGTTTGACCGAGCGGCTCGAGCAGCGCGCGCTGTCCTGTACTGTGCGGTACGTTTTACCGAACAGCACGAGTGGCGCGCGCTGTTCCGTACTATTCAGTACAATTGATCGAGCGGTGCAAGCGGCACGCACAATCGCTCGTGCAGTACGTGCGGCAACGCGCGCTGTGATATACAGTTACTCGGGCAGTGCAAATGGCGTGCCCCATGCAGTGCAAACTCTGCACATGCGTTTGCGCTGTTCTTTACTTTGATCGAGCTGCCCGAACTGGCTCGGGCAGCCCGAGCAATATAAGCAGTAGACTACGGACCCCTGCCACATTTGTTCCACAAAATGTTTTTATTGTTTTATTTGTTTTATTTTATTTTGTTTTGCAAAATTCAAAAAACCGCTCCAGGAATTTTTGCTCAGGAGAGCTCACCCTGGGCTCGACCAATGTCGAAGTGGTCAGGGTACCCGATGACGGTGTTCCACGGATGCGCTCCTGAAATTTCTGCGTAGGGAAGCTCACCCTGGACTCTTCACTTCTTAAGACACTTCATCGCTGACCCTAGATACCTGGACAGCATCGTGGATTAGGGTATATCCTTATTCGAATAAAACTTCCAGTCGACACGCCGACATCGACATCCTCAACCACCATTTATCTATGTATAATTAATTGTAAAAAACATGGGATGGATTTTGATATGTCTTGTCTTCTATTAAGGGGTAATATCCGCCAAATGCTCAAAAAGACGAGGCTTTTTTCATGATTTTTTCTAAACGACATTTGAGATCTAAGGTATATAAATAATATATCATTGGATTGAACAACTCTTGGAGAATAGAAACAAATTTTTTATTGTTAGTTTTTTCACAAAATGGCGGCTGTGCAGTGATTGCCGTGAACCGCTTTTTTAAAAAGTTGTTCCGCGGCGAGCAGTAGAACTGAAAAAGTTTAGATCCGATTGACTTGAAATTTTAACTGTAGCTTCTTTATTAGATTATCTAGTGAAGTACACATCATTATTTTTTAAAAATTTTTTTTCGCAAAATGGCGACGGTTTGACAAAAAATTTTTTTTTTCGACAAAAAAAGTCGACTTTAATTGTTTATAACTTTTTTTTTTGTTAATCAATCGCTAAAATCATGTGTACTTCACTAGATAATCTAATGAAGAAGCTACAGTTAAAATTTCAAGTCAATCAGATATAAACTTTTTCAGTTCTACTGCTCGCCGAATTTGAAAACATGGTTCTGAGAAAAACGCGTTTAAAGTTTCAAAATGCTATGTATCTTATACGAGAGTTGTTCAGTAAAAATTGATTTGAACGAATTTTGAGTTTGGATCAGTACTTGGGAGTTGTAGATGTCGATCCTTGGATAGTTTTAGCATGGTTTAAGCCAATAAAAAAAAAATGAAAAGAAAAAAAAATTTGCCAGATATTACCCTTTAAGATGATAAATTAATTAATTTCTCCTGATTACTTATATTTTCCTTGTGTAACGCCCATGCATACAAATATTTTGGCAAAATATCCACTCAATCTTATTACTGACGCTACTGTGTGAGTCCTTCGTGCATATACATTTTATTAATTATTATTTTCATAATATATAATACTCCGCAAAAGAAATTGAAATCCTCAAAAAAACCTTTTTAACGTGTTGCGTCAAGCATGTGGCAGAATTAGTTTATCTCTTATATCATCAGTATCCATTCTGATCAATTCTCATATTGTTGGAGTATCACGTGTTCTTATTACAGTTTACATACTATAAGAAACGTTGTGAACTCTATCGAACCGATTAAGAAAAAACTTACCGAAATGCTTAATAAGTACCTCATCAATTATTTGAAGAACTAATGACGAACCACATTGACGCCACTTGGTAGGATTCAATATCTTCGAATTCGTTTTCAAACTGAGATATAATATTCTTCATCACCTAATTATTTCTATTTTACACGGTTTCACAACCTCTCATCGATCGTTTGATTTATTTCAAATATATTTTTACATTGGAATTGCAGGTTCAGTTAATCTTATAATTCAGATAGACTTTATATATTCTTCTAATCTATTATTAATTGCGAAACTAAGGTTTCATCATAAAGATAATTCATGTGTATATTTTGTCGGCCTTATAGACAAAATTCACGTTCTCAAATCAGTACGAATAACGAAAATGTAAACTTAATTTTGGAATTAGAACATTCTGATTCTTAAGTCGTTAGAAATGCTTACCAAGTGGCGGCAATTTGGTTCGTCATTAGTTCTTCAAATAATTGATGAGGTACCTATTAAGCATTTCGGTAAGTTTTTTCTTAATCGGTTCGTTAGAGTTCACAACGTCTCTCATAGTATGTGAACTGTTATAAGAATACGTGATACTCCAACGATATGAGAATTAGTCAGAATGAATACTGATGAAATAATGAATTGACTCACGTGGCTATCATGGATTTCATTTTTTCTTAAGCAATATAAGAGATAAACTAATTCTGCCACATGCTTGACGCAACACTTTTTCTTTCTTTTTAAAAAGGTTTTTTTGAGGATATATATATATATATATATATATATATACTAATTCCGCATGACTATGCAGTGTGCACACGGCATAGCCTGTACAGTACAGACCGAGCCACCAGAGAGCGGTATCGGACAGGTGCAAGAAATCTGCACTCTGCAACCGCCATTATACAGCTGATCAGGCTGTCCGATATCCCCGAGGCATTCAAGAAGAAGCTCCGAACATTCCTCTCGACGAGCCCTAGCGTGATCGGACTGCTCCGGTTATACGCGACAGTTCCTCGGCTGTTTCGCCACTGTGAAAGCACCCTAATTTGTCACTAGTTCACATGTTACCTGAAATTCAAAAGTATACGATACATAGACTATCCAGCTACAGCTGTCCAAAATTCATTACCAACATGTCTCACTCATTGTACATCACTCTCAAGTGATGTTTCATCAGCGCACACTTCTCAACTTTACAAATAATGATATTTGATTACACGCATTACTGAATGAACTTCCAAGCCCTGATATGAGTTGACGGACAATTATTTATTACTATTTTCAGATTATTCATCATTAAAATA
>JAJGXB010000075.1:5682-33802 GCA_020882725.1 Aphelinus certus
TTCTGTACTGTCGTTAACGCATATGGTCGACTCATTTTCCTTTTTTCGCATATGTTTTGTTTGACATATCGTTGAAATGTTCGAAGAGGTATCTTACATATAGTCGAAGCCATCCTCTGCGATATCTCACCTTCCTTGACCTGCTCCAAAGCTTGAACTAAATTTTCTTTCGACCCTGTTTGGCGGATATTTACCATGAATGGGTTGATTGTAGCAGCTGGAACAAGAAAATAGGGGTGGCGCATATTGGGTACATTTGATAAAAATAACGAAGAGCTATTGAAACGGTTGATAAAAAGGGCGTAAGATGAAAAAAAAAAATTGGATGATGTAGATGGAATGTCAAGGAATCAAACGATATATCGGTCGATTTTTTTGGCCCAGTTTAAGGGTATTAAAAAAATTCGCACTTACCTGAGCGAAATTAGATCGAGAATGAAAATTGGCGAAAAAATGGATAAAACGAGTTGTAACAAGTTGGTGTAAGGGTTTCCGATCGGGGAAAATGTTTTCTTTCTTCATTATTTAGTATTGCCGACAAGATTCTGTGCCGCGGTGATGCTCTAGACGCGCGTATATATGAAATACGAAGGGTGGCGCAATTGGGTCCTGGCGCATATTGGGTACACCTACCTTATAATTATGTACACTATTTATATCTCAAAATATCAATAAATTTAAAGCGATTTTGAGTGGTAAAACTTTTACACCTGTACTCGACGATTTATAGGGAAAATCTGTCTTCTTGTATTATACTTTTATTTTATCATACCATCGACGAATTTTTACTCAAAAGTATTGATCACGGCGAATTCCAAACGAAACGGACTAATGTATGCTCAATAAGTATAGACTATTGAATTTGAAGTGTAGCTTTGTCTATCATATAAATTGAGTAACAAAATCATGACTAACGAGATAATTAAAACTGTGTTAAACCTGATAAATTTATCTTTTATTAGACATTATTGTATAAAAATCTCATTATAATTTTTATTTCGACGCGGGTAAAATTTTTTACGAAAATAGAAGAAAACAGAATTAACTCCTATATTTCTTAATAAGACCATTAAAATTGAATCTAATGGAAAAAGGCTTTGGAGTGAACAAATTTTTAAAGCAAAGCCACAGGAATTATTCGTCAAGAGAACGCATCAACACGGCTGTTCATCAATATTTAAATGAAAAGACGCTCAATTATGCAAATCAATGGTCTAGCGAAATCGCCGAGTAATGCACCATCAAAAAGTAACTTGCATGAATCTCAATCTTAATTTTCTTTGTTAGTTCGTGATAAAATGGATATATTCGTAAAATAATTTTTCTTAAAATCTCCTGTATACGTTTAATAGATTATAATGCTCATCGAGTGACGTGGCATAGCTGTCTTGTCGGACGCATGTACTCTGTTTCGATTCAATCTATCAAAATCAGTTGCTACTCATCTCGAGTGTTCGAGTCGATTCGTCTGTTGTTACCAGTTCCTTAGAGTACAAAACATCTGGAGAATTGCGAAGTGACTTTGGCGGCCATTGACAATTCGAAGAGACCGATCCCCGTATTCGTCAAATCACATCATTTTTCGACGAGCTTTTATCATTAAATTGGTAGTCGGATGAATACTCACGCGGATTATGAAGTTGGTCGTTCGACGCGCGCATCTCTCATTGTCCAATAACGTGAAAGATAGCCGGAACACGAGGGGGGAAGGAATAAAGGATGCGCGAGGCACTGGGTGTGTTGGGCGTCGCTCTTCGTTCGGATTTGATGGGGCTTGACCGGGACTGAAATTCGCGGGCGCGAGATCCCGGCAACGAGCCGGAAAAAACGAGCGGGGCTGCTTTCACGCGGCGCGAATGCTAAAACGATGAGGAGGCGTGAAAAATGAGCGGCCCAAGTATTACGAGCCCCCATATCGATTTCGGCCCCCATTGTCCGAGAGGCTCGAGGCCAAAGTCCCTTTCTTCGCGCGCGGCCGAAGCCCGTATCCGCTGAATAAAGTATAACGCGATATTAGCGCAAGCCACGGTGATAAATTGGCCGATGCCCCGCTTATATACATGTATATATAATATATAGCTCGTGCTTTTATTGTCCGTTCAGCCGTGGAGCTTCACCCGCCTCTCTCACCCCCGTATACACTCTTTATATATTTTAGGCCGCCTCCCCTTTGACTTTTCATTAGTAGCTCGACGTCGTTACTCAAACTCAACTTGCTATACGTATAAATAACCGTCTATGCTCCGTCTAGTCTGACGGTCTTCAATTTCAGTCTTCAATTATAATAATTTTTAATGATATAACGCGTATAATTATCTCGCGCGCGTGCGCTCGCCCGCGCGTGGATATGTTTCGCGGGGAGTAATCACGCCGCGGAGTGAGCCCATAATTCATAATTGATACGTAGCCCGGCTAGTAATTACACGTACAGTCGCAGTATGCTCATGCTCATATATATACGAAACACCAGAATTGGAATTAGCGAGTTAGTGCGCGTATGCTCTGTAGACGAGTAATTTCATTGTGGCCCCGGTGACATTTTGGTGAATTCGAACGATTGTCCATTAACAGTTTAGCCGGCTAGATAGAATTAAAGTGTCTACGACAGAGCAGAGCGGACCGTCAAAAGTTTCGCCCGCATATATACACTATCGGAATAGTTCGAACGATGCTCTATGTGGGAGTGGCTCGAGAATTGATCAAGACCAATTTATCAACACCTCCGCATCATGTCCGCAATACGAGTGAGCATCGCCCGGCCCACGCGAATAATCCATTAATAACTCGATCCAAGTTGGCGATAACGCGAATTGATTTGCCATCGGCCCGCGCTCAACGGTCCGAGCCAAAACATATGTATATATGCGCGCCTCATGAAAACGAATCGATCCTCTGGTGCCTTTTATCATGCGCATATTCTACCACCTGCGTGTATATAATTGTGATGGATCGACGCTACCGTTGATGAATTAAAATTCCACGAAAAGGAAGAACCGTCGCTTCAGCTTGTCGCCGGGTCGACGCGCGCAACGATATACTCGAGACAAGCGCGAATCATTATTTTGTCGAAAATCATCCTCTCGTCCCGTTGATGATTCAGTTTCGTGCGCTCTGGCTCACGTATACGAGCAGGAAAAATGCGTCCGCGAAAAGCAGAGCAACGAGTGGCGAATCCAAGCTCTTCTGAATAAGCAGAAAGGAGGAGTGCGCGGTGGAGCGAGCGCCGCGGAGCATATCAGAGCCGAGCCGGCTCGAATTTCGCGGCTGTCTGCCGCGTGCGGGGCGCGCGACAAAAGCCGCGAGCTCTCCTCATTATTTCAACGGTCGCTGCAGCCACTCGAACCGGGCGACAACTCGGTATTTCCTCGAGCTCGGGCGAGAGAGCCACCTGTTATTTCGCCGTGGCGACACTCGTAAATCTCGCTGCCGCCGCCGCCGCGGCGAAAACTTGCCAAATAAGAGACACCCACGAGCTGTATGTGTTTCACGGATGACTGTGCATCTGTTGTGGCGAGCGCGAACCTCGCACTTGGGGACCCGCGATAAATCCGCTCGGACAAAGTGCTTTTTCTCTCTCTCTCTCTCTCTCTCTCTCTCATTCTTCCCGTGGCCCCGAAGATTAATTCCCTTTCGAGAGGCAAAAATATGTCATCGCTCCGGGCGAATTTGCGTAATTTGTTATTTTTATCCAATTCCGACGTTGACTCGTCGACTCCGGAAAATTTACCGCTAGTGGAAATTCAATCTTGGCTTCCTTCAGCTCGTCCCGCGTTTCATCGTCTCGGATTCACGGCAACAGAACGTCCTTCTCCAAATGAACTTCTGGTGAATTGTACGATTCTATACGCGTGACTCGTGACCCATATAATGATTGTCGGGTTGGTCGAGGCTGAAATGAGCTTCCGCGAACCCCTTCACTTCAGTACGCAAGACCATTAATTATTGTTCCGAGTTTTCTGATTGCTAAGCTCTTGCAAGAACGAGCAAAAAAAGGAAAAGACTCGATATCGGCTGTGATGGAAATGAGAAAAGAAAAATTATAATCAGAGCCAATATAAAGCGTATCGAAGGGATGGCAGTGGAATTTCTCCGACATTAATTCGTTTATACGCCAAGTCAGAAAGAGTATACGTAATGAGCTGAGCGACCGGGGCGGGAATGAACTTCGTGCAAATTGAAAACTAAATCAAATTATAAGTGGATGAAATTCTCGATCAGATTTACATTTGATCTACTTGCGAAGATCGACAACTTGGCTTCGGGCCGTGCGCCAAAATCAGCGAGAAAATCATAAAAAATAAGTAAACTTATTTCAGATATCGAATATCTTTTTTTTACGCTACAAAAATACCAAAGTAGCGATTGTTCGACGCTGAATCCGTCGACCATCGAGTAAATCATTGACAGTGCAAACACATCATGGACAAAAAACTGGATTTACTTGATCCGATCCCAGTATGTTCATGATCGTAAAATCTGTATTTGGACCATATTTACCTTATACAATTTTGATAATATTCTCATATTTACTTTGAGCAGCGTTGCTCTACTATTTACGTATATGTAAAGAATCGAACATGAGCAAATATTAAGCGATCAGGATTTCATGTTATCTCCCTCATGCAAATTTAGCCACATAGATTTGTAACAAACTCTTCCGAAAATCATGTCATTCCACCCAAAAAGAATTTTATAACATAACTATGAAAATAACTAAATACATGTTTAATTTTTTGTTACAGGTGAGTAGAGAATAACTATGAAAAATGGTTGTGAACTAATACTGTGAGTATTGAAATACATTTTTAAATTAGAGCAGTATAAGGTTCGGAACAAGAATGATCTAACACTTCGAATCCGGTTAGTAATTTATCGCTTTATAAAAAGAGAAAATATAGATCATCAAGTAACATAGTATAATTATTAATTAGAAGAAAGTTTAATCTATATAGAGTTCCACATAATTGTGTTTATCTTCTTCGATTCCTATGATCAGTATCAAAACCTCAACTTTACACAAGCAAAACCTCTCGAGCTCGATCGCAATAAAAAATATTGTAAACGAAAACTTCTTTTGAAAATACGCGTTTATGCTAATGACTTGGAAAGTAAAATAATTTCCATCACTGAAATATGCCCGAAGCGTTCTTTCGTAAAAGCGTGAGTTTTGTATTCATCATTCACTATGAAGTAACCCACTCTTTTTCAAAGGAACGTCTAGGACATTCTGCAGTGATTAAAATTATTCTCTTGTTTTTAGTCGTTTCTATAAAATCGCATCTTTATAAAACAATTTGTTATAATTTTTTTTCTCGCATTACTAAGAAGATTTACAAATCACAATATTTATGAGTTATACGAATACACTTTTTGTGGACTGACAATAATAAACTCGTATAACAGCTGAACATGTGCTGTCGTGGCCAACTTCAGTTCACACATTTGAAATTTTTTAAGCTACTAATATCTAGTAAATAAATTTTTTTCATGGAATATTCCATTACAACATAGCAATACCATCATCAGTATACGTACACCAAGAGAACTTTAGGTCAATGATTAGTGTATATCGCGATGTGTATATTAGCGATCGCTATAAAAATTACCGTTCTATCGGTAAGCGCGTATCCGAGTGACATAAAATCCAACTATTTGTAGGTCACGCATGAAATATATCGGTGAACGCCTGAAACAATATCGGTGGCACGATAATTTTTAAGGTTTTACGGTAAATTTGATAGAGACCACATGACTTTATGGAATTGCCTCCGTTGTCTGCTGCAGTTGAGTTGTAGGTTAGGCTGATTCAAAGCTTGAAGAGGAACTAATATTCTGCACAAAGACTAGAAATTATAGAAATCTGATATTGTGCAGTATCATATTGCTCTTCATTTGCTGATACAGCTACGCAAATACGATTGCGTATGTACATACATTTTGAACCGGCTGACAGCTATGTCGATCAGATGTAAACACATGGTCACTAACAAATTTACCGTGGAAACCTTAAAAATTATCGTGCCGCGTGCGCCGATACTATTTCTGCGCCATCTGCAAATAGTCGGATTATGTCAATTAGATACGCGCTTACCGATAGAACGGTAATTTTTATAGGGATACGCCCTAATCATTAACGTAAAGTTCTCTCAGTGTACCTGTGCAATATTCGAAATTTTTAGCTCCTCGAAACATAAATGTTTAAATTAAACTTGAAGGTTTGAATTTTGTGACAAATTTCCGACCTTCCCGCTGCTGACATATATTCAGACAGACACACAGACAAAAAGACACACGGAGACCATAGTAAAGCTAAATATAAGCGTATAAAAACCTCAAAAGGGAGAAATAGGTCAATTGCACAACGTTTTAGTGCTACTCCGCTTCGGAGTGATAAGCTAATCCTTCGCAAGCAACGGCAGTATGAAAAGAAATGGCTCATATTCTGGGATGTTTCATTAATCCCATGCGTTTTTTAGCAAGCGCATTAATATTAGCTCGAAATCATACATTTATTTCACTCGGAAACATTGTTGATTCAGTTCATTTTTAATCACCCAACGTTAATTATTAGTCGAACTTGCGCCTCGCGGTTTCAAAATTTTCAGGACACTAAAACGATGTTCCACATTATGCACGTTCAATATTTAGTTTGATATATAAGGTAGAATTACCTCGCAATGATTTCTACAAGAGTTCACCCCTCGGCGCGAATATAATACAACGTTTGAGGAGATTTTCAATTAAGCAAAGTTCCGGTTGAGCGAATTGCAAATTCAAATATAGCCACGTGAAACATTTCGTGATTACATTTTCACTTATTCTATTAATCCCATTGTCGCGGGCTTGAATATATTCGCGCCGAATGGTCGCGCGCGCTGGGTGTTTGCGCTAGAAAATTGAATATTAAGAATTCAACTCGCACCGGGGCGGAAAAGATGTTGACAAAACGCAACCGAGAGTTTTGGCCGTTGAATAATTCGCGACCGTGGCCCAACTATATAGCCGATATATCCCGAGTGATCCTCACTTTTCTTACGACTCTTATCCGCGAGAGAAGCAATATGTCGCGAGCCGAGCAATCGATCGCAAGTTTTGCCCTCGGAGTTCGAGGCAGCAACTTTCTCGCGTCCCCAAAAACTCGGCGGCTCGGAATTTCGAGGCGCGCAACTCTCGTGCTTCCCTGTAGCTCACGGCGCGGAGAATCGTTAACAATGCAGGACAGCTGAGTGAAGCACATAGGGCAAAAGGCGGCTCGGCCATGTGTGCCTAGCCTACGAAAATGCGGTGCGCTGTTTGCGCAGCTTTAAATTCGCAGTTTGGCCGGGCCCCGACATACACAGGCACACACACATGCCATCACACGTGTGTGCTATTCAGCTGGGAAAAATACGAGAGAGTATGCGAGCCTAAGAAAGACGATTGTGCGCGATTATTACGGAGTGGCTGGTAGCTCGTGGCAGCTGATAAGAAGCAGCCGACCCTTGAAAGCCGTGTGTGTGCGCGCGAGCGTTGATAGGGAGAAAAAGAAAGAGCCGCGGGCTGCCACTGAATAAACCATTGCTCTCTGAACACATGTTTCGCTCTTCAGCCTATGGCGGTGGGTGTGTGTATGCGCGGCGCGGCGATTCAGCTCGCTCCACCGCAAGTTGACAGCTCAACTCCCTTTGGTATTTCGAACAACACGCGAACGCCCACCGAGTTTCGCTCGCTCACGTGTGTAAATCGAAAATTGCGCTTTCGGTGAAATTTACATCGCATTTTCTATATTAAAAAATATCGGAAAATCACTATTTTAATAGTGAATATTCTCTTTTCCTTCAGGTGGAAATTTCACAACTAATAAATATAGTAAACTTTTTTCTCCTCAATGTAATTGCGAGTGATTCGATACACGAAAAAAAATTTTGGTTAATTCATCAGTGATGTAGCAGTATTTGTCAGTAGAAACAAACTTACAAATAGACTATTCTTTTGGTAATTATCGACTATTCTTATCAGTTATGGAATACAATACTAGCGAACGAACGGCATGAGCCCGACCTTGTTTACTCTAAATCGGGAGTGGTAAAAAACTACTATTTAATAGTACAAAATGCACAACTGATAAATATAGTAGTTATTGACGAAAAACTAGTAAAATGTTGACTAAAATTTAGTAAACTCTTACTAAATTACTAAAATATCAATAGAATTTTGCCATTATTTCACTCAATAACAACTATATTTATCAGTCGTGCAATTGGTACTGTTAAATAGTAGTTTTTCACTATTTCAGATTTAGATTGTACGATGTCAAGATTCTATCCACTGCTATATCAAATAACTATATAATCGGGAGCGGGATACACTCTATCGAGAACTCGCGTTGCATTATAAACTCGGAGTTTGATTCTCCAAATTCTGGTTAAAATTAAAGAGCCGGGGGCTTTTTCAGCCTTCTGTACACAGGCGCGCGTACACACTCTCTTTAGACCGATAAATCGGAAGCGCAGTAGCGAGACAAAGAGATAGAGAGAGAGACAAGGAAAGTGAGTACTTTGGTGTTTAGTATGCACGCGCTTTCCGAAGCAGTTTGTTCAGTGCTAAGCTCGTGCGCACGTCTCCTCCCCCTTCGAGTTTATTGGATTAGAGCGTTTACGGTGCTGTTTACTCGACAAAATATGGCTCGACAAGCGAAGACGAGCAACATTGCCGCGATGCTGTTTTCTTTCGTTTACTTCCTTGTTCTATAAACTCAATTGTGCGTGTGCGTGTGTATGTGTGTATGTCATGTGTAATCGTCTGAGTGAATACACAGTGTACTGGAGATGAAGTAGTTGGGGAAACCTTCTGCACTGGATAAGGCATGAAATTATATACTAAAGTATGCAAAATTATATTTTCAAATTCACTGAATCATTGTGGATCCTTCCATAGATGCTAATTGGTAAATTAAGCTTCTTCATTATATTACTGTATACAATCCGAAGTGCGACTAATTTTTATAACTTCTAATCTTATTGAAACTTTCTGAGAAGTCTTCTGGTGGGTAGGCTAAAAAAAGTACCAAATCGTCATTTAATCTTGTAGGCCTTGATTTTTCAAATATTCATTCATCTTTATGCGTGTATTGTATTTTTATTCGGATACAAATATAAATATACATGGGCATATATACAGTTATCATGGAATTCCAACGAAGACTGGCGGAGAAAGCGAATCCTGTGCAATCAAACTGAGACTCGACTAGCTGTTATACGATGGTAGCTTGCAACAGACGAGTGGTGTCTGTGCAATAAATGACACTCCAATTAGAGTGTTGTTTGTCCTCCGTAATTGTACCTTAAGTGGGAGATTACGAAGTACTTCGCAGTTGTTTTGTCATTATTTTTTCAATAATCTGTCTAATTAAATTAGCACGTGGTGGTAAACAGAATCCTTGTAACAATTCAAACATAATAGTTGACACTTTTAGTTTTAGGAACCAGCTAAATCTTGTCAAAGCTGGCGCTGTGAATACTCGAAATTTCACAATCCGTCGTTTTCACGGCTGTTTCCACTTCTACGGGGATTATTTTCATGAATCGATTTCTGGTGTAATTCAATTTTTCGTTTACAATCCACTCAAGTGAATTTCATCATATTTATTCACAATTGATCTTGTAAAATGAACGGAATTAAATTTATAACAGTTTCTCTAATTCCTAGTTACTGAAGGTGCAAGGTAAAGGTGTCATCTCTGATAACTTTTTCGAGAAGTGATTTCATTTCGAAATACGAGTAGTTATTAATGACCTATTCTCAGTGAGACTTGCTATTTTAAGAGTCCCTTTTTAAAAATTTTGAAAAAGTTATTTCGTTACGAGTTTGTATAGATAAATAGAATGAAAAATAAGTTCTAGAACGGCAAATCAGAGATACATATTGCATTGTATATATTTTATACACTTTTTGGTGCAAATTAAGAATATTTGCTTGGGTTAGAGTTTAAAAATTGGCTACTTTTTGTTATTATTAATGAAAGTTGCGAAATTTAATGACTACCCTGAGATTGGAATAGTAGAAATTGCATAACTGATGAAGATAGTAAGTATTCAACTAAAAGATCAGTAAAAATTTAAGTAAAAATTAGTAAAATTCTATAAATTTTTTAGTCGAATATTTACTATTCATATAAGTTAAGCAATGTCTACTAATAAATCTTCACTATTTTAGATTTACAGTGTAAATTACTCAAAAACCAAGTAGTCACGATTAACATGTGTGCAAACACAAGTTGACAAAAATCAACCTCATATGTCCGTGAGTCTTTATCGGGAACGACAAAGTGACGGAGACGTAATCGGGCATGGCCGTATGCCGGTGGCCAATAGACTATTAATCTATATAGTGACCAGCGTTGCGTATCAGCGCGGTAGCTCATCCGACAATATTATGTTGATGATTGGGGCAGCAACTGATTTGATCTACATCTAATTACTGATTAATCCAAGAGGTGCTTTGAATCCACAACAGGGGAGCCTCAATTTCCTGCTCACGATTGGATGAATGCACGATTCATGATCGCGGCCGGTACAACCAACCGCATCAGCAGCAGCAGCAGTAGCACACCAACCGAGGCTAAATTGACGAATCGATTTCTATACCCGTACGTTGCGAAGACGGGGAAACACTTCCGGTGCTTAATCTTCGATCTGGAAGATCCCGCGAGCGCCAGTCAAATCGACGACGCGCGAGTTCGCCGTGGTTTAACTGTCGGCGCAGATGCCGTGTCGCCGAGTTTTTACTGTGCGAATCGGGGACGAGATTGCTCGTCAGACTCGTCACGACTGTAACGTCGTTAGGGAATCGGCGCTGACGAGCGCAAGCGCGCTCGGGTTTTACGGCGTCACAATAGCTTGGGCGGCAGTCGTTTCAAATTCGCGTCGGCGTCTGTAACTCGGGCCGAAGTGGCCGACACGTGTTAACGCCGTACGTATATGAGCGCAAGCCCGGCACACACGTTCTCGAAACTTTTAACGTGCCACCCCCGAACGCGACACGTAATTGCGGCTCAAAGCTGCCGACTGCAGCTCATCCCCCCGCTGCGAACGCGCGCGGATCGATCAAAAGTTGTCAAATTGGAGTTTTGCGAAAATTTCGAGTCGACGCGCGTGTGTTGCAGGTTCGTTCGAGGGGCGTGTGTTGCAGGTTGCATCGCGGCGGATAATTGAGCCGGCGGAAATGACCCGGCCGGGAACTATCGGCAATCGGAGGTTGTCTATTTATGTTCGTTTGTCGTCGGGGCAAATCGCCCGGTCTCCCCAACTGGGTCGAGAGAAAAGTCCAGCTTGATGCGCTCGAGTGAAAATCCAATTCGTTTTAATTCCGCTGGCTCCCGCGACCGTGTGCCGCGACTCCCAATGAAAGCTCGAGCGTATTTATGTGATATAAATGGGCTGTATTAATTGGTCTTTCCCCGTGACTGATAGTCACGTTGTTCAATTTCTAATACCGCATCGGACGTGGGTTTAATAGTGGATGGAAAAAAAAGGCCGGATAAAATGAGAAGAACCGGGACGGTAAATTACATTGTTGTTCTAGGTACACGCGATGAAGGCGTTCTCGGGCAGGCTCACCGAGAAGACTGACACTTTAATCTATTCCCAGGGAGGTCTTTTATCTGGAGAGCTTTTAGAAACGCGTTTTCTTATTTCGCTCAATATCTCGCTCGGTGGATCCTCCAACCGGAGAAAAAAAAATAATCGCAACGCCGAGCGTACTTCTTGTCCCTTCAACTCCAAGAAATACATCTTCGTACGTGTTTCGTCGATCGTTCATAAATATATACTTGTCCGTGACGAAGGGTATTCAAAACGTGGAACAGGATACAATATTCCTATTTAGCATTGAACAGTATACACGAGCCGATTGCGCGTGTCCGCCGAGAGATTAATCGAGCGATCACTGCCTCATCACCGGGGCCAAATTGTCCCTCGCATTACCGCCCCCCCCCTCCGAAAATAATCTCTCGCGAGTTTCGAAACCGGGACGCGCGATTCAGTCCCCCGTGATTCCGTTGGCGCGCGCGCGTCTGGGAAGATTAATGTCGCGCCGATCCCACCGGCTCTTCGGGGGGGTAACTCACGTTGACACACATTAAGATTGCAGCGCGACTCTTCACGCACGGGGGGCTCCCCGACCTCGCGAGCTTCGAGGCGAACCCGACCCCCGCCGCGCGGCTCGTTTTGTGTGCGAGTCGCGCGTTGCTGCTCCTGCAAATACACCACAAAAGCCCGGAGAATAGCCTCGGAGGCGAGACGCGCACAGAGAAGGGCGAGCGATGCGAAAAGGATTCGGAGGAGGCGAGAGAATTTTTCCTTGCACCGTGTTTGCGCGTGCGCTTCTGTATGTGTGCGCGTACGTGTGTACGCGCGCGCCAGCGCGGAAGATTCCCTCGAAGATATTGGATTTGGAGGGTGGTTTTCGAGGATGAGTATAGGTCCCGGCTGAATTTTTTCACTCAATTCTGTCAAATTCGATTGTCCCGCCCGATACAGCCCCAAACTGGCCGCGACGTTTTCACGCGCGTGTAGCGCCCTCGGAGTCCCCTCGAAATAAACCGGGATAATCTTTTATCTCGTCGTCGGGCGCGACGAGGTCGCGGGCACGCGATTCTTCTCGCGAACTTTTCCCGTGAAAGCACGCAGCTTGTGAAACCCGGTGGAAGTGGGATGTGAAAAAAAAACAGGGCCAGGCGGGAACAATTGATAACAAAGCAGGGTCGTAAAACCCACCGTCCAGCAGAGCCAGCGTGAGAGAGAGAGAGAGAGAAAGAGAGTTACAAGCGATCGTAAAATTGAAGAGCGAAGGACAGACAGCGATAGGCTGTCCGGGCGGCCCTCGGGTGCTGTGGCGAGTAGGAGGAGTTGGACGGCGGAGGGGGCAAAAATAGTAGTAGCGCTGGCCAACGAAAAGAAACAAAACACAAAGGGCTCGGTGTCGTGCTTTGTAATTATAAATCTCATTAAAATTCGCCGCACGCTACAAGCTGGGAAAAGCCATTAACGTCGGGGCTGCTGCACTGGCCGCCACGACCGAGCCACTGTGTGTAGTTTGTCGACGCCGTCGTCGTCCCCTCGTCGTCGTCGTCGTCGCCGCCGCCGTTGCAGCGCCACTACCCCGCGCCACTCGATGGACGAAGAGAAAGAGAAAAAGCAGGTGCGCCCCGGCCTGCAGCCAGCGCCAGACAAAGGAAATAAAGCTCGATGGCCCGCACTGCCTGCGCAAATGGCTCGATAAGTGCTTTATTCATGCCGAAATAACGGCTTGCCGCTCGTTATCCTCGCACCCGTTGCCAATCTCTCTCGCCTCGCGTGGTCGTATCGACAAACTCGAAATCGTCACATTCGACTCACACGTACACGAAAGAAAGCCCCCATCAAATCTATTATTTATGACGATGATCGGGCTTACAAAATCACAACTTGCACATATTACTCGATCGTGTGGTCGTCTGGAAAAATCAATTTTGTTCGTCATACGACGACATGTCAAAACCAACCGAGACAAAACTATCTGGGGCTTCAGTCGAAAAAAAATATACGCTATTCAGTTCTGCTCCGAGCCATTGTCACGTGGCTTCAGTGTCGAGCAAGATAATTCGAAAAATCAACGTATATTTTTTTTTTTCAAGTTTATTGAAATAAAAACTACGTGCTGGAGCTCGACCTCCCGCTCCCCGCTAACCATGCTACGTGGTTTTTGTGGACGCTGATCCCTATATATTTCGTCAATGCTGAGGTCGTTGCAGGAAACACTTCGTCTTTGCTCATTCATAACTTGGCGATGTTGATTTTTACGGAAAGTTACTTGTTTCTTGAATTCTCAAGTTCGGAGTACCTCTTCAGGTATACACATCGAACTCTGAAAAGAATTAAAGATGCGAGAAAAACGGACTTGACGTAAAAATTAATGAGGGAAATGAGCACAATATCTGAAAATGGAAAGCGGATAAAGATTTCAGAGCGGAAAGAGAGAGAAAGAGAGAGAGAGAGAGAGAGAGAGAGAGAGAGAGAGAGAGAGAGAGAGAGAGAAGAAGAGAGAAAACTGTGGAATAACGTTCTGTTTAGCTTTTGCATTTTGCGGACACACGAGCCGTGGCCGCGGGTTTTAAAAAAAAAACGGGGGGAAAAAACGGGAGCGCGGTCTAGTGCAACTTTTGTGGCTCGCCCGTCGCCGAAAAGCCATGACAAACACTGGGATCCCGGGGAAAAAAGAAGGAAGGAACCCCAAATGTCGGGGAAAGAAACGAATCGAGAAGTGAAGTAGCGTAGTCTTGGTAATTTCAGCGGATTTTTTTTCTCTTCCACCTTTAGTGGTTGCGCCGGCAAAGAAGATGAATGGGCATTTGGCTTAGCCTGTTTAAAGAAGTCGACGAGCGCGCGTGGGTTAGATTTTTCTCAAGGATTTAAACAGAGCGTGCGCGGATTTTCCCTGGCAGCACTCATTTTCTTGCGTTTTCTTTCGACTATTACTCGTCAAGCGCCAGAGTTGCGCGCCGATATAAATACTCGGATAGCTCTGCAAAGGTTTTTCTCTCGCTCAAAGGGGCGCCAAATTAAAGTGGTTGCACTTTAATTAAAGCGTACTTATTTATGACTCTAATTAGGGAATAGCCAAGTTTTAATTACAAAATAGGTAACTCCGGCGACTTTGCGAATCCACACCAAGATTCTGCAACCGACGAAAGACCGCTCTACGCCTGTTTTCCCTCTTGCTTACAAACGTCACGCGCACATAAACGTCTCCCAAAAATTACACGCATTACACATTACGCGAAGTTTAAAACATTCATTATATATCATGCAATATAGGCAGTCTTGATTTCCCAAGGATAAAACCGTTTCCCTTTAATTTATTATGGCCATTACCGATTATACGAGGAAAAATTTATCATTGGAAAACCGAAAATCATTTGAAAACCGTTCGGAACTCTCGAAAGTGGTTAGCGACCCCATTCCCCCGAAAAGTTGAGCTAATTTCCCCGGCGAATCTCGACTGCTTTGTCCGCCGTCAAAGACGGATTAACATGGCCAAAAGCCCCGAGCGATCCTTACGACTCTCGCTCCCCGCTAACTATGTATATATACCGAGCTTCGATAAAGCCAATGACTCGCGCACTCCTGCCCGGGAAGCCACGCAGCTCCGACTGGATTCGCGAATTTTCCGGGCGTGCGGATAAACTCCCTCCGAGGGACTCTTATTCGATTCGTTGCGCGGGCGGCCGGGAGACAGCCGTCGTCGGTCGACCGTCGGATTTTTCGACGGATCCGCGGCGTTCCCGCGCAGTTGTCGAGAGTCTCGAGCACGCACGCACTCACGGCTTGTAGTTTGGGCGTTGCACTCTTGGTCCCGCATCCAATTTTACACATTTTCCGAGCGTCGCGGCTCACGCGTCGCCAAAACCCCCCGTGTCTCTCGCGTTGAGTTCATCCTTTTAGTCATCCCTTCGAACCTACCGTACCGGCTCTGCGGGCTCTTGAAAGATAAAATACGCGCGTTGACTTCGCATCGCAGCGATTTTTCGACGATCGATGTAAGCTTCAAGGAGAGAAAGGGGTCGGAAAAATATTTGCTCCACGTACGATTCGAACCCGATTATCGATCTTTTGATTTTCACATGCGCGACTGAAAATGTTGAAAAATTTCGCACACACTTGGCGTATGAAGATCGTGTTCGAATGCAGTAAATGTTCTTTTTTCGTGTTTTGTGTTTTTCGTCCGGTTTCAAAGTTTAATTCGCACGAAATCATAGTACCAAACGTCATGGACATATATTCTGTGGATCAATCACGGCACATTTTATCATATTCAATTCAACACCTACAGTCGCCGCGCATCTCCCTCTTCGAAATTGATGATATCCGTGAAAACTTTGTTGAAAGTATGGAACTCGTGGATATGTCCAAGAGTAATATCTTTTGATGATGCATTTTTCTATCGTTTCAATATAACTTTCCAAAGTCTCCGCACGTTTGCCTCCCTCCGACGGATGGATCTGTCCGAATTGTTTTTTGATCGATTGATTCCAAGGTATACGCGATGAGTTTCAATTCGTACTAGCTATCATCCAGACGCGATGCTACAATCTACATTCTACAACCGTGTATGTTATGAAATTATATTTTGATCGTTGTTGATCATCTTGACGAGAATATTTTTCCACGTAATCAGATTATAGCTTCCCCGATTAATTCCCTCTCGCCTGCATTCTCTATTTATACCTACATCTTATTTGACGTGTCGCGTGGTCACGTCAAGTTTGAAATAATCAGATTACGATGAAACTGGCTTCACTTTACGAACCATCACTTTTCATACAAGTAATAAGAATAGGTATACTTTTTTTTGTTGTACGATTCTGTGATTCTCTCAGTCTTATGAGTTCTGGAAAACTGTTATCTTTCAACTCATTATAAAATTATTCTCATAGCGCCAGCACTAGACGAGCGTTTTACTCAGAAAAGCGTAAAAAGTAATATGATAAAAAAATCAGCTTAATCTGCGAGTAGAAAAGACCTGGCTGTGGTCAGACGAGTTTTCATTTCTCCGCGTATAATATGTTCAAATTGCCCAAGCAAATAACAACTTGATTCTAAATTCTGTGTTTGCATCTTTCAACGTTGGGAATGTTAAATAACAACTAATGAGGACAACTAACGTTGTCAACTTCGGGTCGTAAACAAGAAGTTATAGATACAACTATACTGTACACGAAAGAAATCAAATATTATTGATTGGATATCTCCGACAAATCGAAGCACGTTAGATTGAATGGCTGTATAAAGCATCTCGAAAAGGTTCATCATTATTGGTCCCCCGAAGTCGACAACGTTTCTTAGTAAGTCGAAAGCTACGGCGTTATAAAACATATTTGCTAAATCAGAGACTCAAACGAGATGATTCTCGGCGAATGGAGTGAATGAAACCCTCCCATGATATCGAGAAGCTATTATTCTACGATAAATCAAGAATATCGTTGAGACGGCCCGAACGTATAAGAAGAGACCCAGAGACAGCGGGGGTATATAAGACTGCAACTCTCGAGTGTACAATATAACGGTAGTGCGAGTGGCAAAGCGAACTCATAACTTTTTCAATATATGCGCTCACGCGCGTCTAAAGTACAAAGGGGAGTCGTGAGCCGTTAAGAGCCCGACATGTATATATATGCGGGACTCCCCAATGCGCTGCAATATATCTTCCGCGCCGCGCCGCAAGAAAAATCCCGTCGAATTAACGTTGATTTTGCGTGCATGTCTCGCGGCTCTTCGAGAGCTCTACAAACTCGCATACTCCAATGGGAGAAGACGCGCGCGGTGCGCATCTCGCTGCTCGCCCGATTGGCTCGATGATAGCTCGAGCCGGGATTTTTCAAAGGGATTCCGAAATATATATTTCTCCTGCCGCAGTTGGGTCGCGCCGGCTGCAATAACTCCGCTATGCCCTGGGTAAACGCAGCCGAGGCATTAAGCCGGTATATACGTGTCTGCGATTCCACGAGCCGAGTTGACTCGCGCGCGCGCGGTGCTGTTGAAGCTTGCGGCCGAGTCCAAACACGCTTAACCAACTTGACGGGCAAACTGCACATCTCAACAGCCGAGTACACTTGGCATCTCGTACGGCAAAATTTCGCTGTGCCGAGCGACACGTTCCATCGTATCGTTTATCATTGCGAGGGCGAGTCGCGCGAAACACTTGTGAATGTAATCCAGGCCATCGAAAAATCAAGTGGTATGAAGGACAGGAAAGATTTAATAAAAATTATGATTTTATCAATTTTGCGACATTTTATTTTATCCTATTTCATTTATCTTGCGCACTATCCTTCATTAGTTACATATATGTGTGGAGAGAAAAAAATATGCACGTGGAAGATCTTCACAGAAATATTTAATGAACCTCAATATGTATATTTCGATCTTGATTATTCCGATGATACTCATTTGCTAAAACTCAACTGCGTGCACCGTGTATCATCAGTCCGTGCTTCTCAATTTTTCTATATATTTTGAAATTTTCTCTTAATAACTTTTAAACTCAATAACTTTTAACTTTTAAAATCAGCTGAAGTAACGATGGTATAATATTATACCATCGTTATCTTAGAGACTTTCAGAAATAAACTCTTGGCATACTCTTATTTCTTTTGTCGCACATATTAAACAAAATTCACTTGACAAAGTATTTGAAATTCAAGAACTTGTTGGCAGTTTTCTACCTTACGAGGCCCACTAGCCTCCTGTGCGCCATATCCGCGTATATTTTTATCCACAACAGTTGATGATTGAATTAGAATTCAATTTGGATAGAAGTAAATACTTATCTAAATCATAAATATAATCGTCATTTGGAAAGATTCATGTATAGAAACGTCTTGACTTGAGTATATTGATACTTTAATGATTTCTCATGAAAGCTTATGAGAAATATTATTTCTTCATTTTTTTTTCTTTCCAAGCGACTAATAATCGTATCGCGCTTTGAAGTTGAAGATTAAAAGGCCAAAACATACATTTTTCAACCTATCACGTTTTGAACATTTTCACACGGTAGTTCATTAATTTTCATAAAGACGTAGACGAAACTTCATTGGGAGATAAAACGAATTGAAAATAGCCCATAAAGGGAGGGCAAGCATGAATGGATGAAAGCAAATTTCTATTTTGAAATTAATTTTCTACGTACGCTTTTTCCTTGGAAAACCTTGCACGTTTTTGTTTTCTCTATGAGAAATTGTGAAATTAATGAAAAGCCAAAAAAGTGTTTTATTCAGTTCATAAACAACAAATGAAAAATACCCAAATTTCTATAAAGGCAGGCTAATTGGCGCTGGCAAGGGTTCACAATGGTGGATCGTTGTTGTTTCACGCGCATTTGTAAAGAGCCGAATGAATTCATCCTGCAATAATTAACAACCTAGATATAAGGATGATTAATGGCCTTTTGCTTTTTCGAGATTAACTGCTGACATCAAAGCATACACCTGATAGACAATAATGAAAATTTCAATAAACCCACCGACACATATATGCATATTTTGCCGTTCAATCTAGAATCGGAACTGTCCGTTTCGATTGATTAGCCTAAATTTAATGCGCCGATATTTGGGTGATAATACGTTGATGAGACACTGAGAGCAAAATTTATCGACGAACCGATCGGGACGAATTATCAATGGCCAGAACTGCAAGCGAACTTTACGAGCCATCAATGTGTATCCGTCTTTCGCATTGTCGCCACGGGTGAAGTTGCCCGCGACCGGCCTCGAGCGAGCAGTTTGAAAAGCAATGGCAAGCAGCTCCTTACAAACCCGTGCAAGGCTCTTTCACATTCGCCGAAAATACCGGCTTGAACTTTGCCCGTATATAATCAGCTCGGCGAAAGATGAATGCCGCGCGAGGACGCGTCCCTCCTTCTATCCCGTCCGTTGTAAATCTTGCCTGAACGACGTATCCTTGTTCAATACGCCTTTCGGTAAAATATTTTTGGGAACCGGTAGAATCAGTCAAAAACTCGAAGAGGGAACTGCGCATAACCCAGAACTTCGATAAGTCCTTCCTCAACCGAGTCACAAGGACTCGATGGCGATCATCCAAATTATCGCTTGGATTGCGGGTTATGACTGAGAGCTTGAGAGCTATGTCGATCGGTGAGTATCACCGACGAAAACAATTAATTTGTCGTTGGGAAACACGCTGGAACATATCAATATTGATCCCGGCGAGCGATATCTCGATGTCGCGACTCACAAATAACACCTCTTAATCGAGCAACTTGACGCCCGTTGGAAAAAGCCAATAATGGGCGATATTTCATCGGGCTTAATTGCTCTTCCGCCCGTTGAAATTGCGACGCATTGGTCTGTCGCGCCGCGCGCGCGACGCTCGCGCGGCCGTAGCGCTTTTGTTTCGTCTGGAGCGAGCCTTTTAAATGATCCGCGCAGGATTGGATTAGGGGCGCTTGAGAGGCGAGAGAGTCGTTTGACTCGGCGCCCCGGCGGTAAGGCAGAGAGAAAATAAAGCGGGAGAAAAGATGAAATAAAGAAAGCGGATAGTAAGGCGCGCGATATACGCCACGTTGAGCTGTGTGAAAGTGCGTCACAAAGGCCGTGGCTCTTATTCGGCCTCTCTCTCTCTCTCACACACACACACACATACACACGCACGCGCGCACACACACTCATACACACACCAGGACACCAGCACACCAAGGGAACCATTAAAAATGCTTTCAAGGGGCCGGGAAGAGCATCGAGCTCGCAGCTGCCGCGATCCATCCTCCTCTTTTTCCCTCCCCCGCGAGCTTTTCCACCTTTTTTTACGCTGCCAATAAAACGGTATTGACTTATGTGCCGCGTCCGTCGCTGCGCCCGCGCCCTGGATATAGACGCGCAATTTATCGTCAATTTACGGCCGCGCCCGCGCGCTCTGCATTGATTTGATCAGAAAATTTGCCGGATGCTTCATCTTTTATTCTCCGCTGAGTTACGCTCACTCGCAATTTCTAGTTCGACGCGCGCGCGCGCGGCCGAGAGGATTTATATCTGTTGGGATATCGGGGGAGGAGAGATGCGACGCGACGCGCGCGACCCTCTCGGCTTCCAAACTTCATTTCGTGAATTGTGAATCAGTTTGCTCGCTCGTAATTGATTTGATTCGTATTTTGCAGTCGAGTCCGCGGGATACTTAATTTGTTCGCTAATCGATTTGTACATAAAAGTTGCCCGCCAAGCTCAGCAGTCGGCAGGGGGGGAAGGAGGTTGGGGGGGGGGGTTGGATGGAATTCCCACGGAAGAGCAAGTTTCATTAGATGGAGTGCAATCTCAGTACTAATGGAGCAGATAGTAGTGTAGCTTTTGAAGTGCGCTCGACCCCACCCCCCACTCCCTCTCCTCTCGCCAGGACAATCTCAAGTCGAATGTTCGAAGTTGTATCATTAATAATTTTGAGACGCAACGCGAATTACACCTTAGTTACGTATTCCCTATCTCTTCAAATTCCGAGCATGTTCACTTTGTATTAGAACTTCGCAACTTTCAGCGCATTACTCACTTTCTATAAACCTGGTAGTCGCATTCGCGCGCTCGCGCAAGCTCGAGAATGTGTCTATCATTCAGATGGCTCCCACTTTCTGAACGAGATGAGACTTACTGCGTCGAAAACAAATGAATTCCACTTTGTGTGAAAATGCGCTGGAGTAGTGATTGCAAACAGGCAAATCCAGTGCTGGTACACGAAACTATATCGAAAACAATGATTTTGTTGTGTAAACTGACAACAGGCAAACTTCTCTCACTCTCACAATAAAATATTATTCTATACTATTGTGTTCTCTATTGCTCCTGTCTCTGTATTGTCAAGTCCTTCGCTTTCACCCCGAATTTTAAATTGTTACGATTGCATTACATAGTACTAGCGTATTCGGCTTCTCAAGAAGGCCAATGTGACATTATGTTTAAATGACAGGTCTAAACAGGACCTCGTATCCTTAGAGCTAACAAACAAACATTCAAACATTCTCTTCGGGCCAAAATGATCTACAAAATTACAAAACGTTCCACGTTTCTTACATGGATTTGAGCTCCAGGAGGCATAATGTTAAAACAATACTTTCCCATTGTTTGAGAATTACTACCTGGTCCGAGGGGCTTCTCACTCCGGTTCTCCCAGAGGCGAGTAAGAAAAAATGAAACTCATCTGATTCCGAATCTCTTCCAACCAACAAAGTCTCAGAGTCGATTCGTGGCAGTAAGGATTTCAACGGTATCAGGCTCACCGACAAGACACGACGGAAAAAAATCCCCCGCGACACCCGAAACCGAACAATCAATCCCGTGGAAACGAATCTCCCAACGAACACAAAGATATATGTTCGCTTGGAAGGCACTAACGCTTGGTTTCCGGTTGCAGAGCCTGCCGCAGACGCCGGCCGGCGGTGTAGCAGCGAAGGGCGGAGCAGCCTCGGGTATGGTCAACGGCTCCGGCGCCCACCACCCGGACGGCCGCGACTCCGCGTCAGTCAACCCCGAGCAGCATGTGAGTATACATCTCGAACAATATATTGTTTGTGGGACGCCAATCAGCGAGGACACTCGTCCTCAGCTGTGAATTGTCATGAATTAATCGAGATATCTTAATCCTGGCAGTACTGAAAGACGAGAATGTATGTAAATACGAAGGAACGAAAAATCGATATTTTATGAAGACGAAACATAAAATATTCCAGAGTTATCTTGTTTTTCCTTTCTCGAGGAAGAATTGTTTTTACATCTCGAGGATTTACGAGTTGATTCTTTTTGATTTGGTTTCCGAGAAAATTTGCTCTCTCCCGAGTAGTCAGTGCCAGCATGCAACATACTTGCCAAGCATGTATTCCATATTCTTGCCTGTAGTATGATATGTCAGTTTCGCATTTTAGCATATCTGCTAATTCTGGTTTATCGTTCAATTTTCAGATACAAATTGAGTTTTGAATTTTAAAATTGAGAATTTGAATGGTCGAGTGCATCTGGGCGCCATGTTATTATGAAATACCAACTGTATTGAGCATTGACGTTTCAAATGAATCCAGGGGAACTCGATATGTACTTCTGTAAGAACCAAAATATTCGAAATTGGTATATAATTGCCAACTGCTGTATACACGATTTTGTTGAATTAAACAATGAAAATGACTTATTTCACACATTGTTAAACCTCTTCGCCAACGTACTAATTGCACCGTAAATAAGCCTCGAATTTTTCCTAGCGCGTTGTCCGCACTCATAAAACAAACAATGACGCGCGACTCGCGATAAATTAGTTGGCCCATTAAACGTCGGCAACGCAACGAACTATAAGGGAAGCGGACCGCGATTCGCGCGTATATATCTGTATATACAGAGCCGCTCGCAAGCTCTCCCGCGCAGCCGCAATTGCTAAGCGCGTTATAAATATGCCGGCCTCGTGAATCTTTCGTGCAACACAGGGCGAAACGCGTGTGCCCCCGCGGCAATACGCTGCAAAGATATCAATTCTCCAATACGCCAAGTGGTGTGTAAAACTGTCTTGGTTGACGGCGTCAGATCTATTCTCTCGCGGGACTGCCCCCCCCCCCCCATAGTACGCGTCATGTATATGTATAAAAGTTCCTCGGGTTTTTTTTTCACCGGACCACCGAGCGCTGGCAATGGATTTTTTTACGGCAAATCAATGGGCCGTAGCGAGCGAGCCCGAATCCTTCCTCCGCTCGTAAACTCTCTCGATCCGACTGATATGCGCTTGTCGCGCGCGATCCCCATATACGATTCGGGTGAAATTCGCGGGGGAAAAAAGGAGCGTTGAAGAAGTGTTACACGGGACGGCGGTGCGCAGCGTAACGTGCGTTTTTCCGCGAATCGAACGTATTCGGATGTCGGAGCAAAAGGACTCGCGGAGGTTTTTTTTTCAATTCTGCGCGATTCCGAAACTCGAACGGATAAATTCGAGCCAGCTTCGTTATGGACCGGCTGAGAAGTTCCCTTGTAAAAGCGAGTGACGGTACGCTGAAACGTGCGTGAATTTACGCAGGCGATTTAACCTCAAAAATCCGACGAAAAATGACGTTTGGGGGTTTGGGGTTTTGGAGAGAATCAATTATAAAATTCAATCGTATGAACATTTCGCCATGATAATTGGACAATTATTGGATGACTATTAACTTCTTCTGAATAAATTACAATTATAATGACGCATGATTTGTTATGGGTCGTCGGCGATTTAACCACGAAAATTGAAAATTGTTTTTTTCATAGTCCTCGTTTAATTACAGTCCACGAACTCCAAACTAATATATTTTAAATAATGATTTATCGATCGAGAGAACATTTTCCGACCAACTAAATATAATTGTATTTGTATAACTATTCAATTGACTTCGTGTAACACGATTAATATTTAAAGTTCGGATCGTTGATAAGCAACGGATACAGAATTACTCAGTTTTGGGTTGTTTGGTAGTCCTTAGAGCTGTTTCGACCTTAAAATATTAATCTCCAAAATCATAATTACTGGAATATTGTGCGAGGTACACATGAATATTATAGTTTTAGTCAATTTATAAAAATCCCACTTTCTTATGCTATCTCGATTTAATTTTTCCTCGCCATGCACATTCTATCCAGCCATTGATTATAGATTATAGTTTAAATGCTTACGATGAAAATAAAATGTGAAGGGGTTAAATCGAACCATAGCGTAATACTCAAAAATCGTTGGTTAATGAACATTATCGCACCGAGTCCAGGAGTTCATTCCCACCCCGTAATCAATCTCACAAACCAATAATTTTCTTCCTTCTTCCGACAGTTTAACTCGCTTAACTTCCATCCGTGACTCAACAGAAATTCCAGGGAAGTTTTTACCAAAGTTGGTGCATGAAACTCTTGCGAAAGCTTCTCCCGGTGAGCAGAATGAAACTGCTGATGTACATCGCAAAAGCATCTAAAACGATCATGCGATCCAAAGTAATAACGAAGGCGTGAGATGCCCGTTTTGATTCAAATCATCGTAACGGTACTTATGGCAATTTACTCGGGGAAAAAACTTTACCGGTACAGCAAGGAAAACTCGGTCTACAGCTGATATACGACCCGAGCGTCTTGAGTTGAATTTTTTTCATCCCACTGGCCGCTTGAAATTGCATAATGCGCGCTTGCCACGGGTATAATTAGACCAGCCGCGTGAGTCCCGTTAATGACCCGCTCCATTGAGAAAAGTTTTTTTCACCCCGAGTAACTACATCGGAGAGAACACCGCGAAAACCCGCGCCGGGGAGAACGAGGATTTTCACTCGGCATCATTAGAGGCGCCGTGGAATATATAACCACGCGCGAGATAATTTTTCTTCCGAATCGTAACTTCCTCAAGGTGGATTGATCCCCCTTTGATTGATGCTCGACTGCGGATACCCATTTGGGGATCAAGTCGAGCATCGCGTCGGGCGGGGGACATTGGCACTTGGTTTTGCCCGAGGATGAATTGCAATGGGCAAAATCAAGTTTATCCGGCGGCGATTGCGTGTCTCATGCAAAACACCAGCCGTCGATACGTTGCGGGTCGCAACGCGGGATCCTTCGTTACTCACACAGCGGAATAGCGTCGGTCCGGGTCGCGCAAAAACCGACTTCTCCCCTCGCAACTTGGCGGTTTCGGAATATTCAGCAAATAAACATAGTTTACATGCTGCTCGGCCGAGGTCGAACGTATATATGTTGGTTGGCGGTGGCGGGGAGGACTAGTTGGAGTCGGAGCCCCTTCGACTCCAAAGTTAGCGGCGATAAATTAGTTTAATCCTGGGTATAAAGTTCGGCTGGCGGTACCACGTGGTGTGCCGCTACTGCCGGACTCCAACCGTCGCGCCGGACAGAGACCTGCACACGATTTTCATTCAATTACCGTAAACTTCTCGAATATTCTTCCGTGTGCCCGAACTAGCCATGGATACTCGGGACGGGCTATTAGCGTACATCTCTGTGTACCACGGGCATCCCATCTCGTTACACCGCCAGCGTCAAATTCCAGAGATATTGCCTTCCTCTATCCGTTCGATTCGCTGTTCGAGTGAAATCCGAGAAGAGCGCCAGATTTTTCGACAATACCCAACACAGCACAAAAAAACGCATACGCGTACATGGTTGATTCATGAGATATAGCTTCGCGAACGAGATGCTCTACGTTATTTCTTTCCCTTTAGTTATTACACACGCGTCCTGGATATCGTTCCATTGTAAAGTTCATAAAGGTCCGACACATTGTTCTTGCAGCTTTTGTTTTTTTTTTCATTGCCAGGCGTAACCGGAAGAAAAAAGCAAAACCGAACGCACTCGTCGCGGTGGCGCGAGAGGCAGAAAAAAATCCTGTCAAAATACACCGCGGGGAAAAAACATTGGGAGTAAAAGCGTAACTCCTGCGAAAGGACCCCGTCCTTCATGTGTGCAGCAGCCAGCTCGACAAACAAAATCGTTACATAAAACAAGATTGGATTGGGTGGGTCAGCAGTGCGCGCGGGACTGACCTCGTTCACCCCTGCGATTTACACGAAAGAAATGCCCGGGACGCTTTTATTTGCCCGGCCGGGGCGCTAAAACAAGCCATCAACGGGCAAGACCCAAGCCTCCGCGTATATATATTCGCGAGCGCATCCTCTCGCGCAGGGCGAGCCAACTTGTCCGGCGTCCCTTCTTCCGCAGCTCGATTGTCCGGATAGGACACTTATTAATTTGGCCCCGCGAGCACGAGAAAGTTGCACCAAAGGCGGCACGCCTGTTCTCGCCTAGTCGTTATACATTCGGTAAAACGAAGGACGGGGAGTAACGCTTTTGCCGCGCGGTGCGTTATCGTCGTACAGACGAGAAGGCCGTATGGATGCATTCTTCGGTGCGAGCTGACCCAATGACATCGCCCGCGATGGCTAATTCATAACGCGAAGTTTCGAACGCTGTTTGTACGCGAATAGTTGTTGAACATTTTGGAAAAGCGCCTGAAGCATCTTTCGACTCAAACATCATTGCTTTTCAGAAGGGTTCAGACATTTGATTATATTGAATGAACGTAATCTAAAAACTACCCGTTGTTATTATGTCTTTATACGTGATATATCTTTATGAGCCAATGAAAACATCATTTATTGTCAAATTCGCCAGGACATTAAAAAAAATTTAATTCGGAAAACTGTTGGAAAATCCTTTGACTAAACGTCACACCCTTCACGAAAGTCACTGCTCCCCAGATTTCACCCGTTTCGAGACGGTGCAGCGTCGGCAAAGAGCAGCTAATTAGGGTATCTCGCGGGAGTAGCTCGAAAAATTGAGTGTAACCGCGGCCCGACAACTGCGGCTGCGGGAGAAAAAGAAGACGCAGAAGAATCGAGCGAGGGCGTACTTATACGCGCGCATGCAAGGGAGGCTCCGTGCAAAACCGCCCGCAGTCTCGATCCTTTCTTTGCTCGGTGCGATTGTCGCTCCGCGTCTCGCTGTATATTTCCGAGCAATACGTACAATGGGGCCGCGCTCGTCGGCAGCTCTATAGACACTAAGAAAAATTGAAGGAGGACGGTTGTCTCCCCCCGCCCGTTTCGTCTTCCATTCGCACCACTTTGCTCTATTTGCGCTGGATATATATACGCGCGCGCACATTTTCCCCCCGCTCGTCGCGGTATTATAATACGCCTATATATGCCAAGACGCGCTACTCCACTTTCCCGCGGCCTCTCCCGGGCACTTCATAACGTGCCGCACACACACGAGCGCGCGCTCCCCCTCGTCGAATAATCTCCGGGGGGCCTGTAACGCTCGCTCGAGGATTGATATTGCCACGGCCGCGTACCTGTATACTAATCACGCGTGAAGCAGCACCCGCGGCCCGATCGATTTGCCGCCTGGCGGCTTTTGAACGTCGGTACATGTATATGTGTACACAGCGGCGTCGCTTCCAATTGACGTTTATGTACACGGTACGGGCCAAATTCGACTGTTTCTCCGCTCGGATTTTGTCCGTTAAATACACGGGGGAGTCCGCGAGGAGGAGGAAACAAACGGCGAGCCATAAATCGGCAGACGCGACGCGCGATTCGGGGGGCCAAGCTGCGTCTCGTACTTTTCGCGCGCCGGGCTCTCTATTATACGGACGCGCGAGGCGTGTACAGCGAAGAACCGCGCGCGGCTTCATCTTGGCACGAGACTTGCGGCTTATTACGGTGTCTGTGTGTGTCGGTGTATGTATGTTCGGCTGCGCGCGGACAAGACGTACTGCGACACGGAGGCAGGGGAGCTTATTCCGATAATTGCTTGGGGGAACGGGCTGCACAGACACAATTTTTCCTGTTTCGCTCGTCGTCGTCGCGACCCGCGTATATACTCGCAGCTCCTTTGGCCCCTTGGTGCGCCCGGCCCGTGATCAAATTGCTGATGTATATATCTACCAGAATAGCTTGATGCGGCACCGAAAAGCCCGGGAAATTCGACCGGTTCTATATACAAGCTCGAGAGAGCTTTGGGTTGACTCGAGTTACAGGATGCTGGTTGAACATAAAAATTTTGAGGTTCCCCGGTGAAAGTGTACCCGTGTGATTTGACATCGCA